>JAOTOM010003726.1:0-180594 GCA_034440615.1 Ashinkailepas kermadecensis
CACGGTACAAACACACCCGGCGACACGGTACAAACACACCCGGCGACACGGTACAAACACACCCGGCGGGACGGTACAAACACACCCGGCGACACGGTACAAACACACCCGGCGACACGGTACAAACACACCCGGCGACACGGTACAAACACACCCGGCGACACGGCACAAACACACGGTACAAACACACCCGGCGACACGGTACAAACACACCCGGCGACACGGTACAAACACACCCGGCGACACGGTACAAACACACCCGGCGACACGGTACAAACACACCCGGCGACACGGTACAAACACACCCGGCGACACGGTACGAACACACCCGCACACGGTACAAACACACCCGGCGACACGGTACAAACACACCCGGGACACGGTACAAACACACCCGGCGACACGGTACAAACACACCCAGCTGCACGGTACAAACACACCCGGCGACACGGCACACAAACACACCCGGCGACACGGTACAAACACACCCGGCGACACGGTACAAACACACCCGGCGACACGGTACAAACACACCCGGCGACACGGTACAAACACACCCGGCGACACGGTACAAACACACCCGGGCGACACGGTACAAACACACCCGGCTACACGGTACAAACACACCCGGCGACACGGTACAAACACACCCGGCGGCACGGTACAAACACACCCGGCGACACGGTACAAACACACCCGGCGACACGGTACAAACACACCCGACGACACGGTACAAACACACCCGGCGGCACGGTACAAAACACGGCACGACAAACACACCCGGCGAAACACACGTCGGCACGGTACAAACACACCCGGCGACACGGTACAAACACACCCGGCTACACGGCACAAACACACCCGACGACACGGTACAAACACACCCGGCGACACGGCACAAACACACCCGGCGGCACGGTACAAACACACCCGGCTACACGGTACAAACACACCCGACGACACGGTACAAACACACCCGGCGGCACGGTACAAACACACCCGGCGACACGGTACAAACACACCCGGCGGGACGGTACAAACACACCCGGCGGCACGGTACAAACACACCCGGCGACACGGTACAAACACACCCGGCGGCACGGTACAAACACACCCGACGGCACAGTACAAACACGGCTGGAGCATGAGCTGGTGTGCACAGGTGTATTGTGCCTGAACAACTCGAGCCACTTGGACATGCGGTGGGCACATCTATGCTTTGGCAGTTTAGCCGCCCACTGATGGTGGCACGCCGAATTAGCACCGCCTCTTCAAAACTACAGCCGCAAGGGGGCGGGTCGATGATCGGCAAACCTGTCCAGGTTCTCACCCACAAGTACAGGGACAACACACCAAATACAATAAATACACCGGGCACACACCCGGACTGGAAAACAGACACCGAACAGCAAGACGCGCGTTCCACACCACTGCCCGGGTCGGGCACAACTCGCAAGGCCACCACGACGTCACTTTCATCACGGCCGTGACGTCAGAGATCGTGACGACGCGTGACGCCGACATCGCACGGACATGTCGCGTGCCGATGCCGGTGCCGATGCCGGTGCCGGTGCCGCACACAATGCAACACTTTACAACACCCCCGGCCGTCACCAGTCACGTCGGCCGCCTGCAGACGAATGCAAATAAACCCCGACACACGACTTTCTCCCGCAGCTCAGGTTCTCAGAGATATATCTCACGTGTCGTGACATTTGAAACACACATCCAGCGAATCTGTGCTACGCCAGGTACATGCAAACTGGGTAAGTGTGCCAGATGCTGGCTGTTTGTAGATGTGGCGCATTTTCGAGTTATTTGAGTTGAAGGGCGCTTGTATGTGTGCGCATTCATACAAACTCAGCGACCGCAATACAGCTCTCATCTGTCTCCCAATCTACCTCAGCACTCAGTCTGTAGACAAACTTCCAGAGTTTTCGGCCACGAAAACCTCCGTAATCACCGGCCATACACGACAGGAGGCAGCCTTCCGTACCTTCTGCACGCCACGTCACACATCGCCACCGGGGCAAGATGGTGTCAGTCGGACCGATGGCACCACGTCTGGTGGCGCCAGGTACTCAACACTCGGCCCATATCTCAGTCAATATGACAGTCTGTGTGTCAGTCCGTATGTCAGTCCGGTCAGTCCGTGCGTGAGGCCGTATGACAGTCCATGCATCAGGTCGTTTGTCAGTCCATGTCAGTCAATGTGTCAGTCAATACGTCAGTCAATACGTCAGTCCATGCCAGGCCGTTGTCGCCATGCGCATGATAATGTCGCAGCGTCAGGCCGTTTGTGAGTCCATGAGTCGAATCTCTACATATGTCAGCCCGAATGCCATGCAGTCCTGTCAGGCCGTATGTCAGTCCATGCATCAGGCCGTTTGTGAGTTCATGTCAGCCGATATGTCAGTCCATGTCAGTCCGCATGTCAGTCCATATGTCAGCACGCATGTCACTTCGTATGTCAGTTCATGTCAGACCGGGTGCCAGCCACTGGTGGGATCCGGGTAGCGCGCATCTCCTCCCACCCACTGCCGGGCAGATAGCAGGCAAAACAGACATCTTCTCGAACGTACAACACATTTATGGACGCAAGTTCGTCCTTGTGCAAAATCTTCCGTGTAAACATTTCAAATCCGGTAAACCTGTCACATCCTGCAACAAGAACAACAACGCACATTTTAACTCTTATTCAATACCTTGCATTTGATACGGCTTATGACGGAATTAATGTAGGCCACCCAAAAAGGAAATAAAACAAAACATATTGGCCTAAAGCGGAATGATTTGGGAAGATCCATAACATTTTCTGCCAACATTTACAAGACCCCAAGACCCTACTGCCGTGTGGCATCGGCGAAGCTCCCTCTTCCCATCCCTTCCCACCTGGCTATTCATAATCTTCCTGGAAGGACGTCTTTGTATTACTGGGACACTCCGATCATTTATTTCAAGCCCGGACTCTGGCTTTGGCGCTGCCTGCTGGGTAGGCATTTCTTGTGGTCTGGTCACCGACTACTGCACCAGTATTTACGTTCAACGACAGGCCGGGCGTTCATGTCCAACGGCGTCTGCGGCGTCCGTCTGTAGTGCACTAGTGTCCCACTGTAGTGATCTAGCGCCCGACTGTAGTACCCGACTGTAGCGTCCAACTCTAGTGTCCGACTGTAGAGTCCAACTCTAGTGTCCGACTGCAGAGTCCGAAGTAGTGTTCGACAGTAGTGTCAGACAGTGGCGTCCGACCGTAGTGTCCGACCGTAGTGTTCGGCGGTAGTGCTCGACCGTAGTGTTCGACCGTAGTGCTCGGCGGTAGTGTTCGACCGTAGTGTTCGACCGTAGTGTTCGACTGTAGTGCTCGACCGTAGTGTTCGACTGTAGTGTTCGACCGTAGTGCTCGACCGTAGTGTTCGACTGTAGTGTTCGACTGTAGTGTCCGACTGTTTCGTGTGTTCGACTGTTATTGTTCGACTGTAGTGTCCGACCGTAGTGCTCACAATAGTGCGTCCGCCTGTAGTATCCGACCGTAGTGTCCGATTGTAGTGTTCAACTGCAGTGTCAGACCGTTGTGTTCGACTTTCGGCGGAAGCGAGCAGTGCCGGTGAGACACAGAGCCCCGCCGGCGCGAGGGCCGTCGGAGTTGACCTGGCGATGGGAGTGTGGCGGTGTCAGCGGTGTGGCTACCCTGCCGACACTCCGCGGGGTCAATCCACTGCCGCTGGTCCGACGGGGGGGGCGGTAACGCACGACCCGGCTAGTTAGTTATTTCAGTTTTAGGGCGCACCGACCAGATTTGATCATCTAGTGACCATAACTGATGATATACTGCCCCTATATATTATTATATACTATATATATTATTATATACTATATGTATTATTATATACTATATATATTATTATATACTATATTATTATTAGATACTATATATATTATTATATACTATATGTATTATTATATACATATATATTATTATATACTATATGCATTATATATACATATACTGTAATGATGGTATACTGCGGATACTGTACTTAGGCCTTCTGAGGTTCTAAAATGCACAGTTACACACGCCCCAGTCACACACCAAGCATACATGCACGACAGATACTATGCCACGCCACACCGGCGGACAGGTGACAGCAAAATGTGTGTCATAGATATAATATAATAACATATGATATAATAATATATAATATAATATATAATATAATAATATATATAATAATAATAATAATATATAATAAATATATAATATATAATCATAAATAATAATATAATAATAATATATAATATAATAATATATAATATAATATAATAATATATAATATAATATAATAATATAATAGCGTATGTCAGAGATATAATCAAATAATTGACCTGTCTGGATAAAACGCGAATCGTCACTAACTATTGGAAACTTAAGCGGGTTACTCGTCGCCCCAAATTCTGCTTGTATACAGCAGAGCGGGAACAGCGGAGTGGGGACATGCCAGCGGGTCATCAGCGTCATGTCGGGGGGCCCCAGGAATGTCAGTCTGCGTTGTACTCCGGGATGGGGACATGACAGCGGAGTGGGGACGACAGCGGAGTGGGGACATAACAGCGGAGTGGGGGACATGACAGCGGAGTGGGGACATGACAGCGGAGTGGGGACATGAGGCTGAGTGGGGACATCACAGCGGAGTGGGGACATGACAGCGGAGTGGGGACATGGCAGCGGGGTGGGGACATGACAGCGGAGTGGGGACATCACAGCGGGGTGGGGACATCACAGCGGGTGAGCGGGTGGGGAGATGACAGCGGGGTGGGGACATGACAGCGGGGTGGGGACATGACAGCGGAGTGGGGACATGACAGCGGAGCGAGGACATGACAGCGGGGTGGGGACATGACAGCGGAGTGGGGACATCACAGCGGGGTGGGGACATGACAGCGGGGTGGGGACATGACAGCGGTGGGGTGGGGACATGACAGCGAAGTGGGGACATGACAGCGGAGTGGGGACATGACAGCGGGGTGGGGACATGACAGCGGGGTGGACATGACGGCGGGGTGGGGACATGAGTGGGGCATGACAGCGGGGTGGGGACATGACAGCGGAGTGGGGACATGGCAGCGGAGTGGGGACATGACAGCGGAGTGGGCACGACCGGGGGCGCTCAACGTCCGCTCCACCACCTGTTGGGGTCACGCACCGTCCGAGGGGGTACTGCACGACCGGGGGCGCTCAACGTCCACCCACCACTTGTTGGGGTCACGCACCGTCAGACGGGGGGGGGCGTTGCTGCGCTGGGCGCTAGCCCACGCACGCCAGACGGGGGGGGCGGGCGTTGCTGCACAGTCCGGGGCGCTCAACGTCCGCTCCACCACTTGTTTGGGTCACACACCGGCAGCTCATGAAGTGCCCCCACCCCCTCCCCTCCGGTACTGTTGAACCGTCCATCGACGGTTGCCGTCGCATCACCAATTCTGCGATGTCATGTTCAGATGATACGGATGGATCCTTGCGCCGTCGTTCAAGGTCGTCCTTGGTCCTATATCCTTGTTTCTTTCACACACGGTCCGCGGTGATGTCAAAAGCGTTCCGGATGTATCAAGGGGAACGTCCCCGGGCAACTGGACCGTCCGTGTCGTCAAAGGTGCCCCGGAGGTATCACGGGGAACGTCCCCGGGCAACTGGACTAGCCCAACTGGGCCGTCACTGATGTCAAAAGAGCCCTGGAGGTATCACAGGAAAGTCCCCGGAAACTACTGGATTAGCCCAACTGATCCGTTATTGATGCGAAACTGTTCCGAATGTATTACGGGAACGTCCCCGGGCAACTGGACTAGCCCAACTGGGCCGTCAGTGCCGTAAGTGCCCCGGGGGTATCACTGGGAAAGTCTCCGGGCAACTACTGGACTAGCCCAACTGGGGCGTTATTGATGTCAAACGTGTTCCGGATGTATTACGGGGAACGTCCCCGGGCAACTGGACTAGCCCAACTGGGCCGTCAGTGCCGTCAAAAGTGCCCCGGGGGTATCACAGGGAAAGTCTCCGGGCAACTACTGGACTAGCCCAACTGGGCCGTTATTGATGTCAAACGTGTTCCGGATGTATTACGGGGAACGTCCCCGGGCAACTGGACTAGCCCAACTGGGCCGTCAGTGTCGTCAAAAGTGCCCCGGGGTATCCTGGAAGTCTCCGGCAACACTGGACTGCCCAACTGGGCCGTTATTGATGTCAAACGTGTCCGGATGTATTAGGAACCCCCCGGGAGGTATCACAGGGAAAGTCCCGGGCAACTACTGGACTACCCAACTGGGCCGTTATTGATGTCAAACGTGTTCCGGATGTATTACGGGAACGTCCCCGGGCAACTGGACTAGACCAACTGGCCATCACTGATGTCAAAAGTGCCCCGGGGTATCACAGGGAAAGTCCCCGGGCAACTACTGGACTAGCCCAACTGGGCCGTTATTGATGTCAAACGTGTTCCGGATGTATTACGGGGAACGTCCCCGGGGACTAGCCCAACTGGGCCGTCAGTGCCGTCAAAAGTGACCCGGGGGTATCACAGGGAAAGTCTCCGGGCAACTACTGGACTAGCCCAACTGGGCCGTTATTGATGTCAAACGTGTTCCGGATGTATTACGGGGAACGTCCCCGGGCAACTGGACTAGCTCAACTGGGCCGTCAGTGCCGTCAAAAGTGCCCCGGGGGTATCACAGGGAAAGTCTCCGGGCAACTACTGGACTAGCCCAACTGGGCCGTTATTGATGTCAAACGTGTTCCGGATGTATTACGGGGAACGTCCCCGGGCAACTGGACTAGCCCAACTGGTCAGTTATTGATGTCAAACGTGTTCCGGATGTGTTACGGGGAACGTCCCCGGTCAACTGGACTAGCCCAACTGGACCGTCAGCAGCTCCATGCGGCTACCCGACAGTGAACAACGACACGATCGGGCCATTCGTCACTAGCTCCTCACCGAGAAAACCACAGAGTGACTGCTTCTAGAAAATGGAAAAATAGCACCGGCAAACTACCGCCGACTATCGGTCTGGTTTGGAAAGTAGCCAAACAGCGACTACATTGGCAGGTCGACGACGTCAGATGGGAAGAACGCTTGCATTTTGATCGCCATTGGATGGGCTCCGAGTTCGAGTCTGGCCAACGGCTGGAATAATTATCCGTCCAGCCGGCGACCAATCAGAGCACGGTTCCGAAGACGGAACACAGCTGGACTCTCGCCAGAGCACGATACCGGAGACGGAACACAGCTGGACTACCGCCGGCCGCCAGAGCACACCCTGGGCGCCACTACATTCCCATGCGGACTTCTTCAACACTCCACCCTACCACCTAAAATATCAAGTTGAAACCAACGGGGCCGTGAGGATATGAAAGGACCGAAACCATCATCCAAACAATTAAACCCACGCGAGCGCGGCCTGAACGCGGCAGGCACACCAGTCATACCGGCGAACCGGACCACAAACGCATTAACACAAAAAGCCACGGGCCCGAACCGACCGGCGTCGTATTGCCCGGAACTCGACGGTCGCCATGGAAACCCGGCGGCCGCTCCGCCAATCAGCGGGCGCCAATCCGCGGCGAGCCCACGGCTCCGTGACAGCCTACATCGGTGGCTTGGGAACACGGCCGCGACGCGCGCTCCGTCCAGCTGTCACGGTGTTGGGGGGGGGCTCACCGGGAGCAGCTCTGTTCGTTTGTCGACGCCGACACGAGGTAGACGTACGGAACACGGGAAGACGTACGGGACATGGGGAGACGCACGGAACATGGGGAGACGCACGGAACACGGGGAGACGTACGGAACACGGGGAGACGTACAGAACACGGGGAGACGTACGGAACACGGGAAACGTACGGAACACCGGGAAACGTACGTGACACGGGGGACAAGTACGGGACACGAGCATGCAATCCTGAATCAGACGTACCGAGTACAAGTACCGACCAGTCACGCGACAGACGCACCGAGCAGAAGTAATTGGCCGTGCAACAGAGGCACGCAACAGAGGCACGCAATAGAGGAACGCAACAGAAGTACGCAACAGAGGTACGCAACAGAGGCACGCAACAGAGGAACGCAACAGGCAACAGAGGCACGCAACAGAGGCACGCAACAGAGGAACGCAACAGAGGTACGCAACAGAGGTACGCAACAGAGGTACGCAACAGAGGCACGCAACAGAGGCACGCAACAGACGCGTGCCAGAGACACGCGCAACAGAGGCACGCAACAGACGGGCGCAAGAAGCATATTCAGACAATACATTGATTAAAAACACGCCATCAGGTGGGAAAAGGAATGCACGAAACATCCCACGCGCCGCACACAGGCTACCGATGTCGAATTGCCGGTTGAGTATTTGACGCTGAAAAAGACGTCGTCAATGGAACACCGACGTTCGAGGCGCACACCACACGGAGGAACATCCAGCAGACGATCTTCACACGCACACAGCCGAATCCGACCCCCAACAGAACTCCAGGACAGTTCACCATATTCCCAGGGCGGTCGTCCTTTTTGAGCACGAAATCAGCCGCAGTCGACGCTAAATCATCATCAGCCATCAGTCCAACGCGTCTTGCGATGACGTGTTTTCTTCCCATAATTTAGCAGTCATCAAATTGTGCCATTTTCTACGCTTCCCACGACCGGACAATGGCTCCAAGATGGATTCCGAACTAATAAATACCCGAACACCAACCAACCAACCCGAATAGCCCCAACCTTTTCGAGAGCGATCTACACGGACAGGCGACTAACTACCTCCCGTATTGTCTTCACCCACATCGCACAAGAATTCCTCCCCTCCCCCACCCCCCTAGAGGTGGCCTTCCGGCAGCCTCCAGTTGGCTGGCCGTGACGGTGACGTCATCGGTCGCCATGACGACGCGCCGGCCGCGACACACCATCCGTGACCGGGAGCTGTGTGTGGACCGGGACGGCGGGGGTTGACTTCGCACGCTGACCAACAAACACAACCAGAGGCCACCAACGTCTAAAAAATGGGGGACACCCTTCTGAAGCTTATTCTTACCATGCATCGCCATAGCAATGATAAGCATTCATTACAAGTGGGGGACATGGCTCCCTCCCCCTGCTCCTACACCTACGCTTTGGACCACGCAGAACGTCCAATGTCACTTCAGTCCAACTATGATACAAACATTCAAGTTGCCCAGGTACAATATTTGGGCCGATTGATGTATTTAAAACCCTAAAATCTGCAGTATTTAAAACCCTAAAATATAAAACCCTAAAGTTACTTCAGTGCACGACTACTGGATTTTTTTTTGCTCGTGAACGGCATACCTCTAGCCCGCTACTATTGGTTCACCACATTTATTCAGTAGGGAATCCAGGGGCACAGGGACATGTCTCCAGGGGCAGAAACCTTCCACACTTTTAGGCCGCCCCCCCCCCCCCCCCCTCCCCCCCCCCACCACAATATTTCTGAGGCTCTACACAGAACCTATGGGCGTTGACTGGAAAGAATGGCATGAAAACCATTTTAAAATCATTTTGGAAACGTCCCGCCATTGCCTCAACCCCAAATGACAGGATTGGAAGCAAATTTGGAGTTTATTAATGATTTGCGGAGACTCGAAAACATTTAATGTGGACAATACTGTCCTAAACTAGTGCTCAGGTCCCCAGCCGTCAAAATCCTGAAGTGTTTGTTGTTGAAAATGCACGGTTATTTTTATATTTGCCCCTCCCCCCAAGCCGGTCGGCTGTATCAGCCGCTGTTTTTATTCATGCATGGGTCAGTAGCCCTGTGCCATATACATGGGTGTGTTTGTGGGTGTATACACTGTGCTTGTGTCTGTGTCTGTATCGTGTCTGTATCTGTCTGTGTTTGTGTCTGTACATGTCTGTGTTTGTGTCTATCTGTCTGTGTGTGTCTGTATCTGTGTTTGTGTCTGTATCTGTGTTTGTGTCTGTATCTGTCTGTGTTTGTGTCTGTATCTGTCTGTGTTTGTGTCTGTATTTGTGTTTGTATCCGTATCTGTATCTGTCTGTGTTTGTGTCTGTATCTGCGTTTGTGTCTGTATTTGTGTTTGTGTCCGTGTCTGTTTGTGTCTGTGTTTGTATCTGTTTGTGTCTGTGTCTGTATCTGTCTGTGTTTGTGTCTGTACATGTCTGTGTTTGTGTCTATCTGTCTGTGTGTGTCTGTATCTGTGTTTGTGTCTGTATCTGTGTTTGTGTCTGTATCTGTCTGTGTTTGTGTCTGTATCTGTCTGTGTTTGTATGTGTCTATATCTGTGTTTGTGTCTGTGCTTGTGTCTGTATTTGTGTCTGTATATGTCTGTGTTTGTGTCTGTATCTGTGGCTGTGACTGTGTTTGTGTCTGTATTTGTTTGTGTCTGTATTTGTGGTTGTGTCCGTGTCTGTTTGCGTCTGTGTCTGTTTGTGTCCGTGTTTGTGTCTGTGTTTGTGTCCGTGTCTGTTTGTGTCTGTGTCCGTGTCTGTTTGTATCTGTGTCCGTGTCTGTTTGTGTCTGTATCTGTGTTTGTGTCCGTGTCTGTCTGTGTCTGTGTCTGTGTCTGTGTTTGATAGCCACTGTCTGTGCCGGCCATGCGGCCGACCGCCGGCGCGGTGCTACCCACAGCTCCAACGATCAATCACTGACACCGTTCGCTGAAATCGGCCCGGGAAGGCTGGGCACAACAGCGACGATAAGCATGCTAAGAGACGCCTTCTGTCACGTTTTAAAACGGCTTTACGTGCATTGGTATTATTGAGCATGGGCGGATACCGGGTGTACAGTCGGGGGGGGGAGTAGAACAGGAGGTACGTGCCCCCCACGGGATGGTGACACCCCTCTGGGATGGTGACGCCCCTCTGGGGAAATGTCGCTACTCCAGACGAGTGACCTCCATGAACACTCACTCCTTGATCCGCCCTTGTTATTTGATGCACCTTGTTAAAAACGGTGTACTAAGCAAATTTAGGGTACTCCACTGGTTGTTGGGCAGGGGCGGGCGGAGGGGGCGGGGCGGTGGGGGGGGGTGATCAGCACCAGCGTGGGTTTGGCACAATCAGCAGCTAAACAACGTTGTCAACACTATCAATGGGTGTGGAACGGGAACACGTGCAAATGCAGGCAAACGCACGCACCGGGCGAGGAGAATCGTCCCCAAAACGACATAAAGCGACATAAAGCGACATAAAGCACGAACACCCGCACCAATCACCCACTTCATGTTCGCGGAAAACGGCTCGCACACCCTCTGCTTATGCACGCACCAGTTCACAGCAGTGGACCGGACACGCGACTACGACACTGGCCACAGTGCATATGTGCAGCCAGGTGAGCCGGACCGTGTGGGGCCAGACAGGCCGGTACGGAAGCAGACCGGACAGACCGGACAGACCGGACAGACCGGACAGACCGGACAGTGAATGGCAGTGGACCGGGGCCTTCAGGGGCGGGCCGGAATGTACAGCAGTGGGCCGGACAGGAGTGCCGGACGGGAGTGCCGGAGTGGAAGGTCGGAATTGAATGCCGGAGCATAAGCTAGGCAGCGGAAGGTCGGAGCAGCGTTGGAAATACCCGGCTGAATTGGACGTCCTCTCCGGAGGCGGCAAGTGGACGCACAGGCCCTTCTTTCACGTTGCAGGCAAGGTCGACCGTGCGACCTTGACCGGTCGCCGCACGGCTCCCTGCCACGTGATCGAGCAGGCCAGTCGGGTGGCAGCGTGCAAGAACGGACTGCGAGACTACTTCTGTTCTCCGGAGCGTACGTCCAGAAGTGTCCAGTATTTTTTACCCTGGGTCGGAGTGGAAGGCGGAGTGGGTGGTTGGGGTTAAAGGACGGAGTGGAAGGCGGAGTGGGTGGTTGGAGTTAAAGGGCGAAGTGAAGGGGGAGTGGAAACCCCGACTCAAAGAGGAAAAAAAAAAAAAAAAAAAGAGACGGTCGATATACGAATCGGTGTACTGCTGAAATGAACGGAGTCGTTTAAAGAAGAAAAATTGGAATCGGCGGTAGTGGGTGGTTGGAGTTAAATGGCTGGAGTAGGTCACCAAGGTGAAGTAGGTAAGTTCATGACAGGTTAAGGAACCAAACTTGACAACTGGAATGTTGATAAATGCACTATGGTTGTATTTGTAGTGGTTTGGACCTGTTAAAGTGGTGCTTGGAGGTGACCTGGGTAAAGGTTGGGTCTAGTCTCATTGCATTATTAGTTATGTCAAGACAATATTAATTTACATTTTGAGCATTTAAACACAATCACAGCGATCATAACGATGACAAGCCAAGCCACGCAAAACAGGAAAATTTTTTAAATTTAACTTATTTTGACTTGAAGATATTGACCTAAGGTCACGAAAATTGCACACAATAGAGTTCACTACCGTGCCCATCCACCCTGGAATTTCGTTCCTCCAGCTTTACTAGGAGCCGAGATCTTAGGGGGGCGGAATCCGCCCCCCCCCAGGGCGCAAAATTTTAAAAGGCCCCCCAGGGCGGGTTTTAAAGGGGGGGGGGGGAAGGGGCACACCGGCCCGCGAGTGAGCCGACCGACCTGCACGGAGTGCACCGCACTCCATCACTGCGAACCCGCGTACACCGCGGCGGAGCGGAGTGGGCCGGAGTGGGCCGGCAGCGGTGGCGCGCGGCCAAATTGGGTGCGCCACATGGCCAACGGGGCGGCCACGGCTGGTTCCCACGGCGTCGGCGCCACGGTGATCGCCAGGTCCGACTGTCTGTCTCTCACCGACGGCACGGCGCGGGAGCGCAGTCCAAATGTGACCGAATAAACACAGCACAGCACAGCACAGCACAGCACAACACAGCACAACACAACACAAAACAGCAACACCACAACACCATACCACACACAACACAACCCCACATCACACAACACAACACCACACCACACAGAACAGCACAACACAGCACAACACAACACACCACACCACACGATACAACAAACCACGACACAACGCAACACAACACAACACCACATCACACAACGCAGCACAACACCACACAACACAGCACAATACCACACGACAACACATCACATCGTCCGGCGCGTCAACACACTCTCCCGGCCGGGCACCACAAACCCACTGTGACCTCCCCGAGGACACGGGACCACTGGGCGACCTGCAAAGGTCACTGACCCAGCCAGGCTCCGGTACAACCACTGTGACCTCCCCGAGGACACGGGACCACTGGGCGACCTGCAAAGGTCACTGACCCAGCCAGGCTCCGGTACACTCTGGGAGCCTCCGCGAGGTCAAACAATCCTACATTTGGGGCTGTGGACGTGACCGTAATGCGCCGTCTCTCGTCTCTCGTCTGTCATCTCTTTCATCATTCCTCTCATAAACATCGCCCGGTCAGAGGTCGATGGAGCACCACCACTAGCTCAGCTGAAACTTCGCAGTATCACGAGGTTGATGACATGTGGGCGTGCCCGGCGCATGGACCCGCGAAGCTAGCTGGCGGGCGCCGACGCTGCTGTACACAGCGTCGGTACGTCTGCATATCTGCACACGTCGACGGACCTCCCATTCCAACATTCACCGAATCCGGCGACCATCGCTGATGTCGATCATCGGGAAATAAAGCCAACGGGACCGTGGAGCCCGCCCGGCCGTCCGACCGACACTCGGCCGGTCCTCTGTTCAGTCGGCCGGTCCTCTGAACGCCTCCATACACACTCAGCACCGGACTTCCACTGTCCAGTCTGCCGGTCCTCTGTACGCCTCCACACACACTCAGCACCGGACTTCCACTGTCCAGTCGGCTGGTTCGACGGCGGCTGTAGATATCACACAGAGGGCCTATTACGCATGCTCCGTAGCCATGGCAACGATCATATGTGCAGACGCTGGTGCTCGACGATGCTTGGCTGCTTTAGCGCACACACCGCGGCTCTGCGATCGGCGCTCGGGTGCGATGCGGTTAGAACAGCCGAGTGGAAGTACATCGCATTTGTTAGCATTGTATCACACTGGCGGCAAAAAAAAACGAAGCCGTGTTCAGGAACAAAATGGGGCATTGTTCGTATTCCGTTGTGCAGCGCCCAGTGTGGCGCGCCTAATGCGTACCAGGCTATTGTGTAGCACCAGGTATATCGTGCCTAATGCGTACCAGGCTATTGTAAGCCTTAGGGGATTTCAGGCTTTAGGGGGGGGGGGGGTCGATCAGTTTTGATCATTCGCGCCAGAGCCAGAGCGCCAGAGCCAAAGCTGGGGTCTGGACCAGAACCAGGACTATGGCCAAAGCCAGAGCCAGAGCCAAAACTGGGGTCACGACCAGAACCAGGGCTATGGCCAGAGCCAGAGCCAAGGCAAGGCAAAGCTAGAGTCAGGACCAGAACCAGGGCCAGAGTCGCGGCTACGGCCACGGCCGAAGCCAGAGCCAGAGCCAGAGCCAGAGCCGCCGGCCGGACTCAGTGGTGACGCCGTGGCTGCGCCGTTACCGTCGCGTCAGCTGCCGGCTGCCGCGGCACACATATGGCGGCGCGGCACCAACCCAGATATGGCAGCTCGCCAGATATGGCAGCCCGCCAGACTTTGACATAACAGCTCGCCAGGGCGTCACTTCACACCTCCTTCTGGGTGCACATTCACCCGCAAGCCAAGCTTGTTCACCCACAAAATGCACACACAAACTGCTGAGCCTCCCCCACCACCACCTCCCAAAGCTCACCAGCATTATTTCTCATTTCGACCCATCCACTTCCGCAGGCGCCCGGAGGAACTCAGCCCCAGGCCATGGTCATACACATCACGTGTATCTACCAGGATGTTTGTGAAGAGGTAAATGAAATGATGGTCAGATCAGATAAATGATGATAAA
Organism: Ashinkailepas kermadecensis; assembly: GCA_034440615.1. Lineage (NCBI taxonomy): Eukaryota > Metazoa > Arthropoda > Thecostraca > Neolepadidae > Ashinkailepas > Ashinkailepas kermadecensis. The sequence goes on from JAOTOM010003726.1 coordinate 14,846, forward strand.
TGATAAATGATCATGATAAATGATCATTTATCATTCTGACATGATAAATGATGTTAGAATGTCCTTGATACTCAAACATTTTCCCACATTTTTCTCCGAACACCTGGGGTAGTAGCAATGCCAACAAAGTCCCTCATCAAAGAACAAGTACTGTAGACCATCATCCTCCAAATATATGGACTATCATCCTCCATATATAGGTTTATCACCGTCAGGACATACGCACCAGTCGTGACAACGTATCGTACTTTCAAACTCTTCAAAATATGGCAGCAAGTCATCAGCCATGCCGACCCAAATATGGCAGCACGTAGTCAGCCCGCACACAGCAATGTAACTTTCACAAAAACCACACGTTTGGACGTAGGCTGGACCACCACTATTGAGACTGTGGCCAGGGGCGGATCCAGGAATGTTCATGGGGGGGGGGGCACTCGTCTGGGGGGGGGGGGCACCACTGATTGAGACGACTTCAAGGAGGAAGGTGATTGGCGCCGCATGACCTCTGGAGTCGATGTGCCCCTAAACCCCAATAACTAACTAACTAACTAACTAACTAACTAACTAACTAACTAACTAACTAACTAACTAACTAAGGAGGGAAGTGCAGTTCCTGGACTGGCTCCTTTTCCACTCAGAGGAGCCCTTCCGCTGCGAAATTCAAGGTGGGGATGCATTGGAGAGCCGTTGGAGGGGCGCCTTTTTCAGCGCGGGGCGGCGCCTTTCCGTGGGCGTGCGGTGCCCCCCCCCCCAGATGCCTTTTGCTCACGTGTGCAACGTAGACACTTCTTTGAGTCAACTTCTTACTTTCTTTTTTAACAAGAAATGAGATACAAAATATCAAGTCGGTATATTTAGAGCTCGGAACTGTTCACGGAAAAAAACTATCCATTTGTATCACACACGCTCCGCTCCGATTGAGTACAGTGTGAATGTCAATTCAGGGGTTATAAATAACAGGAACACCAGTTGCACAGGATGGGCTGATACATCTGGGTACGTGGAAGTTGTGAAACGCAGGAAAAGGCACACACATATGGGCACTCCAATACAGGAAGCCGAGAGTCTAGTTTTTAACATAAAATTATCCGCTACCTTATGCTGGCAGAACGCAGCTCAAGGCTGCAAAAGCCACGTCAAATCTCCCAGACACGGCACCACATCAGGAAATGGTACGTTACTGACCGGGCCGAGCGTCCATACACAAAGGGCAGGACAGGGGTACCTCCTTAACCGACAGAAGCTTGCTTCCCATGTCAAGCGACCGGAGGTGGCCGAACAACACTCTTCTGGTTCCCTCCCATCATCAAGATTCCGGACGTGCGCCTGTGGTGTTGGTCAAATCAGCATGACGATCGATAATGATGATGATGATGACGATGGTGATGATGATGATGATGACGATGATGAAGATGCTGACGATGATGATGGCGACGACGATGATGATGACGACGATGGTGATGATGGTGACGATGATGACGATGGTGACGATAGTGTGCCTAATGTGTACCAGGCTATTGTGCAGCTCCAGGTATACGTGCCTAATGCGTACCAGGCTATTGTCCTGATCGTGATGACCATGACGATGATGGTGAAGGCGGTGATCGATGGCCAGCTTTTCGGTGACACCTGCCCACTTCACGGTGCTGGGTGCGCGCCTGCGTGTGCAGGTCACAACACCCCGATGGGCCGGCGATCACAGCACGCGACTTTGGCCCTCCGCGGAGCGCGCGTCGGCCGGTCAGAGGCGGCAGTTTCCGGTGCGGTCGGGAGAGGCAGCTGGCGCCGGGTCTGGCCGGAAACCGTCAACATCAGCAGGTGAGGGCGGACACGAGTCACAGCACGCCGACCCCGGGCAGTCAGCACGGACAGGTGAGGCCACTACCGGAGTTCCACCGGCCCCGAACAGATGAGCCTGTGGGTTTCGGCCGGGGAGAAGGCCACTGCCGGAGTTCCATCCACGACTAGCCTCCGTCGGAGACTATTCGTCGGGCCGCCAGTGGGCCAAATACCGCGACGGCGGCACATCAAACAGCTCACCAAGGTCACGGCGGGGTCACCACCCGCCGGCCGGGGTCGTGACCTTCGCTCCCGGCGGTGGCGGAAGGACGGGGAGGCAATGATTGGTCGTCCGCCCATCCTCCCACGCCGCGTCACGGCGGCATGACAACGGCGCCCTGCCGTCCTCTGCTGTGTGACGTCAGAGAACGCTGTTGCCGACGTCCCCGGCTGCTGTGACGTCAGAAGATGCTGTTGCCGACGCCCCCGGGTGATCTCAAGTCAAGGATGCGGTGATGGTTGGGGTGGGTCTTTTTACCGGGCTTATGGTATCTTCCATTTAGACTCAACTGGATGGGCCATTGTGGCTCTTATTAAGTCTAAACACTATATGGCTTTATGACTTTATGCCTACGTGTGACGTCGGGGACGAGTGGTCTAGGGGTAAGATGCTCGTCTCGCAATCGAAAGATTGTGGGTTCGAATCTCACCTGTCGGTACTCTTCGCCCGCGACCAATCGGCGTGAGAGATTGGCGACGCTATATGACTCAACGGTCGACGTGTCGTAAAACCAATAACCAACCAACCTACGTGTGAAGTCAGATACTACTGTTGCTGATGTTCCCGGGTGATGTGACGTCAGAGGATGATGTTGCCGACATCACAGGCTGATGTGACGTTGGCAACAGCATCATATGACGTCACAGCAGCCGGGGACGTCGGCAACAGCATCATATGACGTCACATCAGTCCGGAACGTCGGCAACAGCGCCAGTGGCGGACCCGGGAGCCGCACATAGTGGGCTAACGCTATATCCAGCAGCCGGGGACGCAGGCAACAGCGTTCTCTGACGTCACACAGCAGATACACGCGTGGCGTTGTGTACTTTCGGAGAGGTGATGACGACGAATTGGAGTTTGGGGACGTGCTGACTGCCAGGGTCATTTTGCGCCCATCATTTTGGAGAGGTGCCCCTCTATGTTTAATTACGTCCTCCAATTATGTTCAATTATATCCACTTGCTATGCATCACGGCCAGTGGGCACTGCGACCTGGTGTGGCGAGTACCGTATGTCAGTGACCCACCCAACCTTGTCAATCAGGCGGAACATTTGGCTCCTGCCACCTTCTTCTCTTGACATCTTGAGATATTTATCAACACGTACCTTATCTTACCCGAGGGGAAAATACCGACCATGTCCTTATCCGACCACATCATGATCCATTGCGATGGTCATAACGATCCATTATCACGAGTGTTGTTCCAGCTGAGTTCATGCCGTATGCAGCCGCTCGGCGCGGCGTTCTCCACCGGACTGACCAAGCGGTCGCCGCACATCACGTGACGTGACGTCACCACACGCATCCGGCGTCCGACCGGACCGCCACCGACTAAGGTGTATTGCAAACCCCTCTACCTGCACACAAAAAAAAACGCGCAGCGCGTGACATAAAAGTGCCGAGAAATTGCTAAAATGACAAGTGAAAGACGAGGTCTGAATCCGTGTTAATGCGACTGGATCTGAAACGTCGTACGGACGTTGGATCTGAAACGTTGTAACGGGGTTGTCAGGGTTTCAAAAGCGTGACGGTTGGGCGGGACCGGTGGGTCGCTCAGATGAGCCTTTGTCGCATAGTCTAGTCTGTATCGTCTGCCGTCTTTATCGTCTACGGTGTTTATCGTCTACAGTATTTATCGTCTACGGTCTTAGATGAACGGGTCTTGGGTTTTAGGTCCTAGATTTTACGGGAGTGGCCTCGCTCCAGCAGCGGTACCGCTGTACAGTGGACAGACTCCTGCTGGGGCCGCCGACACCACACCAATCCCAACAGCGCGCACGCGACCCCGTACATCGACAACGCGAACCAAAGCGCACGAGCCGGAGCGGCCGGGCGCCGTGGGCGGCGGAGATGTCCGCGGGCGCCGTTCCCACGCCAGACGCGCCGGCACATCCGGCCGGCTGGCCGCACCGGAAGCGGTGCGGCCGAGGCAGGTGTGGCCGCTCCAGCCGCCCGCCGCCCGCCGGGGAGCCACCGAACCCGCTCGGACCGGGCGCGGTCGCGTCGGCAGACAATCCGGCCGCTCTGGAGGTGCCGGATTGCGGCTGCATCGACGGACGGATGGCGGTGCAGCCCAGTCCGAGACTGTCACGAGACGAGGACGGGCCCGACCAGATCAGACGAGACGAGACGAGAAGAGACGAAGCCAGACCAGTTTAGACGAGACGAGGCCAGACCAGACCAGACGAGACGAGACGAGACGAAGCCAGACCAGACGAGACGAGGCCAGACCATATCACGCGAGACGAAGCCAGACCAGACGAGACGAGGCCAGACGAGACGAGACGAGGTCAGACGAGACGAGACGAGACGAGGCCAGCGAGACGAGACGAGACGAGACGAGGCCCGACCAGATCAGACGAGACGAGACGAGGCCAGACCAGATCAGACGAGACGAAACGAGGCCAGACCAGACGAGACGAGGCCAGACCATATCACGCGAGACGAAGCCAGACCAGACGAGACGAAACGAGGCCAGGCCAGGCCAAACCACGCCAGAGGGCTGACGGTCCAGTCCCAGACCGCCACCAGACCAGACCTGCACTGTCAACAGAGCGCCTTTGGTGCTGGCAACTAGATGTCAAAATTCCCAGGCGCAGAATATTGATATGTGACAAAAAATAATCCAAGAGGGCGGGGCCACTGGAACCCATTGGGTAGCCTATGTACTGACGGATCTATGACGTAGTTAGGGGAGGCGCAAGAGCGGATCCAGAAACCTGGTTTTGGCTTGGTTGGGAGGACCAATTAAAAAAAGCTTCGATTTCGCCGACTCTTGATATTGGAACAGCTGGCATTCGTCGCGTCTGCTCCAGACAGCATTTATCTCGTCAAATGCTTTTCGATTTAAGAAAATGCAATTTTAGCGCAAACTTTGGCCAAAAGTTTGCCTCTACACTTGACATCCCCGGAGAGCCTTCAACCTGGAGAGGCTCCCATCTCCACCGAGGGCGCTTTCGCGGTGCTAATGGTGGAGGAGGAGCGGTCGCCCCTTCACCTCCGCCTTTGAATCCGTCTCTGCCTGTGACTGTTTGTTATTTGGGCTTTAGGGCGCATCGACCATGTTGATCATATAGCCCGGACCAGAGAGGACCACATCACACCAAGTCACATCATCATATCACACCAAGTCTGCGCTGCCAAAAGCACCGACTGGCACGGACCAGGCCGGACGAAGCTTCACACTTCACACGCGGTACTGCCGAGGTTCAATCGCCCGCGAGCTGAACAATTACCCGCCAACTGAACAATCACCAGCGGACTGAACAATCACCCGCCAAATGAACTATCACCCGCCAACTGAACAATCACCAGCCAATTGAACAATCACCCGCCAAATGAACTATCACCCGCCAACTGAACTATCACCCGCCAACTGAACTATCACCCGCCAACTGAACAATCACCAGCCAATTGAACAATCACCCGCCAAATGAACTATCACCCGCCAACTGAACAATCACCAGCCAATTGAACAATCACCCGCCAAATGAACTATCACCCGCCAACTGAACAATCACCAGCCAACTGAACAATCACCCGCCAACTGAACAATCACCCGCCAACTGAACAATCACCCGCCAACTGAACAATCACCCGCCAACTGAACAATCACCCGCCAACTGAACTATCACCCGCCAACTGAACAATCACCCGCCAACTGAACTATCACCCGCGCTGTGCTGCACACAGCTGAGTTTCGCAGCGAGCGAAACTCCGCTGCGCTCCACTGACGTATTGTTGCCATACACCGTGACGTCATCATTGTATTATCGCGTCATCATGCCACATGAGCGCACGAACAAGGGTGGGCATGGCCCTCCAATTTTCTCCAACCATATCCACTGACACCGTGACGTTCACTGAAAAAAATGGGTAAAAACCGGGTAGGGAAGCCAAAGCCCAGCATTTTTTTTACCGCTCCTGCGCCCATGCCATCTAGTGTCGTCTAGTGCCATCTAGTGTCGTCTAGTGCCATCTAGTGTCGTCTAGTGCCATCTAGTGTCGTCTAGTGCCATCTAGTGTCGTCTAGTGCCATCTAGTGTCGTCTAGTGCCATCTAGTGTCGTCTAGTGCCATCTAGTGTCGTCTAGTGCCATCTAGTGTCGTCTAGTGCCATCTAGTGTCGTCTAGTGCCATCTAGTGTCGTCTAGTGCCATCTAGTGTCGTCTAGTGCCATCTAGTGTCGTCTAGTGCCATCTAGTGTCGTCTAGTGCCATCTAGTGTCGTCTAGTGCCATCTAGTGTCGTCTAGTGCCATCTAGTGTCGTCTAGTGCCATCTAGTGTCGTCTAGTGCCATCTAGTGTCATGCCATCTAGTGTCGTCTAGTGCCATCTAGTGTCGTCTAGTGCCATCTAGTGTCGTCTAGTGCCATCTAGTGTCGTCTAGTGCCATCTAGTGTCGTCTAGTGCCATCTAGTGTCATGCCATCTAGTGTCGTCTAGTGCCATCTAGTGTCGTCTAGTGCCATCTAGTGTCATGCCATCTAGTGTCGTCTAGTGCCATCTAGTGTCATGCCATCTAGTGTCGTCATCGCCGATTGGCAGATGCGGCCACCTGTTTCCAAGGAAGCCAGCAAGTTAGGTGGTGGTGGTGGATTTGTTGTGTTTTAGGGCGCGTCGACTACGCTGACCACTTTGCGCCCAGAACGTTTTGGAGAAGTGAAAAAGCCACACACGAACAAGAGTATCCATCTATCACAACGACTCTGAATTCAACAAGTGGTCAGTAATTTCGAACTAGGCAGTGTCGAAACGGACCCATGGGATAAAATGAGTTTGGCTTTGGGACAACTGATTTTTTCTGGTTTGGTTGCTCGGTTTGGGGAGGAAGGACTCGTCGTCATAATAGCATCCACCAAGGCACAGTATTCAGGCAGCACCGCGCAGACCGTGAAATCAGCACAGCTGTCCCAGCACCAGGGCTACGATACGGGCATGACCCGTGACAGTCTCTTTAGCTAATGACCGCCTGCATATGCAAACTTCCACCAAAACTGAATGCTTCCCAACGTGTAACACATTTTTCGAACAAACCGCAGCTCAGAACATCACCACTAACTGGAACACACTGCACGTGACAAACCCACAGGTGTGCCGCAGCTCGGAACATCACCACTAACTGGAACACACTGCACGTGACAAACACTCAGGGGCGCCGCAGCTCAGAACATCACCACTAACTGGAACACACTGCACGTGACAAACCCTCAGGTGTGCCGCAGCTCAGAACATCACCAATAACTGGAACACACTGCACGTGACAAACCCTCCGGGGCGCCGCAGCTCAGAACATCACCACTAACTGGAACACACTGCACGTGACAAACCCTCAGGGGCGCCGCAGCTCAGAATATCACCAATAACTGGAACACACTGCACGTGACAAACCCTCCGGGGCGCCGCAGCTCAGAACATCACCACTAACTGGAACACACTGCACGTGACAAACACTCAGGGGCGCCGCAGCTCAGAACATCACCACTAACTGGAACACACTGCACGTGACAAACCCTCAGGGGCGCCGCAGCTCAGAACATCACCACTAACTGGAACACACTGCACGTGACAAACACTCAGGGGCGCCGCAGCTCAGAACATCACCAGCAACTGGAACACACTGCACGTGACAAACCCAGGGGCGCCGCAGCTCAGAACATCACCACTAACTGGAACACACTCCACGTGACAAACCCACAGGTGTGCCGCAGCTCAGAACATCACCATACCTCGGACTCCCACGTCAGGGGCGGATATGGGGGGGGGGGGAGACTGAGGGAATGTGTCTCTCATGGTAAGGTGGCGCCCCTTCAGGAAAAAATCCGGTACATCCCTCTTCAACGGATTTTTTCGGTCAAATACGCCGCATTTCAGACGAACAGACATTTCTTTGATGTGCTTTGGGGCTATATCAGCATGCTCGAGTGCATATTCCCCCCTGCTCAATGATTTTTGTCGGCTGAAGGCGCCCTTCCGAGGATATATGCCCACCATTAAAATTACTGGATCCGCCCCTGTACTACGTCACAATTACTCAGGAGCGCAGCCAAGGCGTGGGTGTGGATAAGTGGGGAGACAAATCATCCCGTTGTGATTTGAGGACTTTTGATCTTGTTCGGGGCACACTAGATCATAAAACCAACAAAAACACGTCCACAAAATGTCGGAAAATACTGAGATGCTTTCGAGAAAAAAAACGGAACGCGGCCCAGAGAATGCAAAATTACACCACTGAAGTCCCCTGAACTTCTTGTTCCTGTGTCTCCACTGAGCACAAACAAAACCGCTGGGTTGGTTGGCAGATTGCCTGCTCGGTGGAGCCCCCACTGCTGGCGGATCCAGGGCGGGCGGGGGTGACTCCCCACGCAAGAGACCGATTTTCCCAAAATTGTGCACTAAAATGACATTTTCCCCGAAGTATAAGAACATCGCACAACATATTGTCCTAAACTGATCCGACGACTGTTCAAGTAGTTGTAGTTTGTAGATTTTAGTGTGTAGTTTTTAGACTGTAGTCTGTAGCATAGCTGTGTCTGTAACTGTAGCTGTAGTAGTCTGTAGCTATTCAAATCCGATGTGCTTCATTTTTCGAATTCGTTTTTCACCTGCCTCCCCCAAGCCATGCTCTTGAATCCATCCCCGACCTCCACTGCAACAGCTGTACAACGCCCACCACAAGCTGACACTCCAATCCTTTCGGACACGTCGGAACCTGCCTGACCGCCACTGGCCGTTAGGCATACGAGCACACACAACATGTCAGTTAACAGTCTGTCAGTCAGTCAGTCAGTCAAACACAACATGTCAGTCAACAGTCAGTCAGTCAGTCAGTCAAACACAACATGTCAGTCAGTCAGTCAGTCAGTCAGTCAAACACAACATGTCAGCGTTGTCTACCAGCTGCACAGCTGGCGACGCCCACGAACAGCAGGCGCCGCCGTCGAAACACGAGCGTCCGCGCCGCCTCGTCGCGTCTCGTCAGCCACGTGACCGCCGGCCGCTCCAGTGACTACGTGAACGCGGCGGTCCATGGCGCGTCACGTGACCACGGCGAGTCACGTGACGCCAATGCAGCACGGAACACGATGGGTTGGCTCGCCGATTACAAGGTGGAGCCTCCACTACCGGCGGATTCAGGGGAGGGGCACGACTCCGCCTCCCAAGAAGTCGATTTTTGTCGAAACTGTGCACTAAAATGACATTTTCCCGAAACATAAGAACATCGCATTGCACAAACATCGTCCTAAGCGGACCCGACGACTGTTAGCCGTTCAAATCCTATGCGTTTATTTCTTCTCTAAATCGTCGCCACGGGCCGCGCCAGCAGTCACGTGACCACGTCGCGTCACGTGACGCGACCGCCGCGGCCCACAAACGCACTGCCGTGGCGGCCCGAAAGCGGGAAGCGAGCGGCGCGATGGCCCGCGACGCGGCGCGCGCGCCAGCGGCCGCGGCGCCAGCGCAGTGCCTCGGGGCACGAGAACAGACAGGAGCGGGGATGGGGAAATGCCTTGAGAGACGTGCACAAGCGGGAGTGGGGGCAGGGCAGTGCATTGGGAGATGCACACAAACAGTAGTCGCGATAGGGTGATGCCACGCGGCACGCGGGCATACAGGAGTAGGAGCAGGCTGATGCGGGAGCAGGCTGATGCAGGAGCAGGCTGGACATACAGGAGTGGGCATGAATGGCTGCAAGAATGGCTGATGCAGGCATTTCAAAGGGGAGACACTCGTCTGGAGGAGCGACATTTCCCTGGAGGCAATGACGGATAAAATTTCGAGAGGCTGGGCACACTCACGTGCTCCTAAAGGGGCCATTGTCTACTTACAGGGGCCATTCGGCTGGAAATTCCAATGGATGGGGAGGGTATTTCACCTCGGGCAGGTAACAGTGCGCTACGTGTAGACGACCACAACTAAGTGGACTTGCAGCCTGACACGGGCTTCTCAGCTCCGTGGATACAGATGCTGATGTCAGCCCCGTGGATACAGAGGCTGATGTCAAGTGCGCGGTGGATGCGGAGCACAAGCGAGACGAATGCATAATCCAATTACGTGCCCGCGTTAGATCATGACAAGTCAAATGCCTTCGCGAGGTCAACACTGCGAACAGCCTGAGCAACACAGTCGGCGTGTTGTCGTGGGATGCTCACACGTATCTGAAGGACCACCCCAGCGTCATGAAGATCCGCCGCGACACGCGTCTTGCTGGGCTACACCTGTCGTGCCTCTGGGGTGAGTGCGAGGGACAGACGCCATGAGCCACGGACGGCGTCAACACGGGAGGACGGGGAGAGGGCGCCCCCTATGCATCGTGCAGTTTAACAATGCATTGGCAGCACGAGGTGGCTCGTCCGATCGTCTGGCCGCCAGCCGGACGACTCGGAGCGGAGTGGGCCAGTCGGCAGAGCGTGCTGATCAATCTGGCCGTGTGCCTGTACTGGGGCACATTCCCGGTCTGGGCTCCAACCCAAGCCGGCCTCCTCATCCCTGTCCAGAAAGCTCCTCTCGCCAGAGCGAGCTCCTGACCAGATTTGCGGCCCACAAACGGCCACGGCTGGCTCTGGCACCCTAGCCGGTTTGGGTCCCCTACCAGGTGGTCTGTTGAGCTGTAAAAGACCATTTCAGCTTCAAGCTTAAAAATGTCCATTCCGTTTCTTGAGCTGCCCTTCCAACCTCAAGCCGCTTCCTAGCTTCTGTTCTCAGCTGGACATCGAAAACTTCCGGGACTCCTTCATCAAGCGCAGAGGAGCCAATGCATGACTATCAGGGGCGTTCCTGCTCCGTTGGACACCAGCTTCAAAAGGCCCTCAAACTGCAGGGGCCCTTCCGGCTTCAATACGCCCTTACTAGATGCCAACCAACTTCAAGGTCCATCCAGCTTCGAAGGGCCCCTTCAGCTTCAAGAGGTTTCCTAGCTTCAAGGTGCTCCTGTTCCCAACTCGGCCGGAAAACCTTCCGGAATTCTTCCATCGAGTTTAAACAGCTCCATGCATGCACTACCAAAGAGAAACCTCCAGCTTCAATGGACCCTACGGCTGCAAGGGGCTCCTGACCCCAGCCGAGCCTCAGAACTATGGTTCCCTACTCCTCCTCCATCGAGCTCAAAAGGGCCAAACGATGAGCTACTGGGACCGACTTCAACGACTCTCCAATTGTGAGGGGCCTCCCGAAGCTCCGAAAGGCTCTCCAGCTTCAAGGGGCCCTTCATGCTTTATGGGCACCTCCAGCTTCAAGGGGCCTCCAACTTCAATTCGGACCCTCTAGCGTTAAGAATACCTCTAGCTCCCAAGACCTGAGGTACCTCGTGTTACCTGCCTGAGCTAACATAATTCCACGACTCCTCCATAAACCCGCCCGTCAGCCGCCACCGACACACAGCCCATATGACAGCCGCTGCTGAGAAGACCGCCACTCGCTCAACCGCCGAACATTTCGAAAGTCGGCATTCATCACGGCACGTGATCCGGCAACTGAAGTCTCCTTCCGACCGAGGAGATCGGCATCGACTCTCTCCAATAAGACCAGCGTACCGAACCGGGTCGCTGGCTCGTGCGCAACAATGTCACGCAGACACATTGCTACCGCGCCTTTTTGCTCTTCACTGAACGGACTTAGTCACAAGAGCTTTGAGACGCATCGACCATGTTGATCATGTAGCCATTGCACGGACGACTTTGGTACAAAACAAGATCACATATCACGCATATGGACTGCCAGTAGGGACGAATCCAGCAATTTTGAGCGGGGGAACTATTCTGGAGGGGCGCCATTTCTCCGCAGTGGGGGTTCTATTTTTGAGGAGCGCCATCGGCTGAAAGTTCATTGAACTGGGGAGAGGACTCGAGCGTCCTGACGGAACCCATATCTCTATCCGTGTGTGGGTGGTGTGGGGGTGGGGGTGGGGGGGGGGGGCACATGGACCCCAAGCTGTCCCCTAGATCAGCCACCGGCCGTCGGTAGGCCGCGATCGATCATCATACCCGGTGGAGCACGGTCCCATCGATCACTACACCACACGCTAACACACTGCGTGGACATCGAAGCGCACCGGGCGCCTTGAACATCCGTGGACATCGAACACCGTGGACATTGAACACCGTGGACATTGAACACCGTGGACATCGAAGCGCACCGGGCGCCTTGAACACTTCCTCATGCAACGCACGTTGTCATTATGTTGAATGTCAGAGTCAGGTCAAGTCAGGTCAGGTATGACAGACAGTTCTCTGACAGCCTGTACGCCAGCCGATGCCGGCATCCAGTTCATGTCTGTCTGCCGAACAGACCAGCATGACGCTTTCTTTCCCTCCGAAACGCTGAAACGCATTTGACGATTGCTGCGATCAACGCTCCGCTGTACAGGCGACCACAACACGAAGACAACTGCCCAGGATCTCCCTGTACAAACAACAAAAAAAAAAAAAACTCCCCAGGATTTCCCTTTTAAAAAAAAAAAAAAAAAAAAAAACAACACGAAGACAACTGCCCAGGATCTCCGCTGTACAGACGACGACAAAACGAACACAACTGCCCAGGATCTCCGCTGTATAGACGACGACAAAACGAACACAACTTCCCAGGACCTATGCTGTACAGACAACCACAACACGAAGACAACTGCCCAGGATCTTTGCTGTACAGACAGTCACAACACGAAAACAGCTCCCCAGGATTTTTCTAAGAGGTGGAGGACTATTTGCTTTTGCTAAGAATATGGTGTGACTGTACACAACTCATCCGAAATCGGAAAACTCCTCGGATTTCGGACACTTCATTTTAACGTTCGAGGCCTTTTTATTATTATTGTTCTCACACCGACAACAATCTTGCTTTCTCGCCAAGGATGCTCCAACTCATTCCTTTCCCCTCCGCAATTTGTGATAATTACGTCAAGGAACAGCATATAAGTGCTGTCATAAAACAAAGTATGTCATCTATCCGTTATCAAAGGAAATGTGTATTCTTTTGAACTGTCATCTGTCTGAACTGTCATCAAAACAAAATATGTCAGAAACTTCATGTCCCCATGAACATGAAAGTAGGCTGGCAACAAAGTTGTTGGTGCAATTTACTGACCGGCCTTACGAAGACTGGAAACAAGTTGGTATTGCTGCCGTATAAGTTGGTGATGGATGCGCCATATCGGCAATTCTACCTTCGCCACCCATGTCCATGAATATCATTCCACCACTTATACTCCCAACGAAAAACGTCAAAATATTCATCAAATAACTCTCAACGTCAGGGGCGGGGGGGGCACAGGTGGGAGGCACGGTAATCCTCTTCACCCCATGCTGCGGGCATGGTGTGAACAGCCCAGAAGATGCGTGCTCCGCACCACGCCCCTCTCAACACACGCTCATTCCATGCTCCCGACACGCGATTCCACGACGCGCCGGACAAAAACACCGACCGCGCGCGGCCTGGAAGCCAGCCTCGGGCGGTCGCCCCAGGCGTCATGACGTCACACATGGTGTTCGCTGCCCGCCAATCAGAGGCGGCGAACCCCTTCGTCAGCTGAAGCCTCAGCCAAGCCGTTCGACAGCACCGGCGCAGCACGCTGGCAGCGGATGAAATGCAACACAAACACAAACACAAACACAAACACCACGACCATGAGCATCACCCGCAGGACGATGTATCCGCAGGACGAGCTAATTTTCGTTCAGGACGCCGGCCCCATCGCATTGCATGACAACAAACAACTGAAATGTTCTTCCCTCCTCTCCCCGTCCACAAGGGGACGAGTAGTCTAGGGGTAGGTTGCCCGTCTCACAATCGAAAGATTGTGGGTTCGAGTCTACTCTTCGCCCGCGACCAATCGGCGTGAGAGATTGGCGACGCTACATGACTCAACGGTCGACGTGTCGTAAAACCAATAACCAACCAACCAACCAACCGGATCCGAGCCCACCCGGACCCGGGTTCGTTCCGGCTAATTGGAGAGTGAAGCTTTCCATATATTCGGGGAGGTATCGAGCCCCCACCGCTCGCCATCGAATGATTTCGGCACTTACCCACGATAAAACTAGATCCAATCAAGTGCGAAACTGGCTAATCACGCATCATTTCAGGAATGTCTCCGGTTACGTCTCCGGTTCGGGTGCTCGGGTCCGAGTCGGTTCTTGCTGAAAGCTTACTGCCTCTGTCTGTCTGTCTGTCTGTCTGTCTGTCTGTCTGTCTGTCTGTCTGTCTGTCTGTCTGTCTGTCTGTCTGTCTGTCTCTCTCCCTCTCCCTCTCTCCCGCTCTCTCCGCTCCAGACGCCGCCGAGACCATCACCATCGTTATCGTGATCCCAGTAATTAGCGCGGCACAGGCATGGTCGGAAACGTGCACTTCACGGCACGGCACGGCACGGCAGGTCACCATTGATCTCATCTCTCGACCGGCAGCCATAGGATCACACTTCCAGCTTCCCTCCCCGCCCGACACGGGTGGGAAACGCAGGGGAGCGGAAGGGTGGTGGTAGGCCAGGCGTGTAGGAATGGGATTTCGGATGCGATACATTCGCCAAATCGCATTACCAAGTCACTCCCTCAGTCACTCCCTTGGACTGAACTCGAGACCGCAGGATGCGAGCAAAACACTCCGCGGTCATTTTCAGTCCAGAATGGACGGCAAGTGCCGGCTGTGGCGCGAGGTGCCGGAAACCTTCCCGCGCGTGGGAATGCCGCCGAAAACCATTTTCTTTGAATGGTTTTCAGGGTAATTTATGAACACATTCAGAGCAATTTATGATAAATAGTGTGATGCAGTTGGACAATTTCAGACTGAAAGGGCAGCTATGGCTCTCAGCAACAAAACTGGAGCCTGCGATGTTGCACTTCAACGTCACACGCTGTTTAAAGTTGCTCATGAGTAGAAAAAATCACCGTGAACCTCTTCCTCCCAACACACATTGAAAGCATTTCACGAAGAACATGGAGATAAAATCGACAAACCGAAAAGAGCACATGAAGAATTAATTGAATTGAAGAAATTAGAACGCAAAACGGTGCAACAAAAATAAAACATTGGTCAAAGCGTGCCGGTCGGGCCGGGTCGCCCCGGGGAACATTCGCAACATGTGCGACCCGCTCCGTCCTCACCGTCGCTCGCAATACAATCTGCATACTTCTCAGATGGTTGGTTATTGGTTTTACGACACGTCGACCGTTGAGTCATGTAGCGTCGCCAATCTCTCACGCCGATTGGTCGCGGGCGAAGAGTAGCGACAGGCGAGATTCGAACCCACAACCTTTCGATTGTGAGACGAGCAACTTACCCCTAGACTACTCGTCCCCATGGATCGTACGATAGTACTGTCGTTAAATCGTAGGAAAGCACTGTCGACGGACCGTATGACAGCACTCACCCATGAAGGATTCCTTATCTGATGTCTTGGTGTCTTGTCGGGCATTCTACCTTGCACACCTTCATATATGTCTTGATGCGAACTGACTGATTGATTGATTGATCCCTTAATTTATTTTGCGTATGTATTACTTGGTTATTTACTTGTTCGGCATGGTGCAGAGGACCAGTGCAGAGGGGATAAGGAGCGGTGTAGCTCTGTAGGCTTTCGGGATGGTACTTGTCCTACCCTCAAATGTTGGCTTCCCCCCAAAAAAAAACTTTTCACATGGGATGGGGAGGACATGGACAGTCCGGGGACCTGAGTGGGATCGGCCCCCGCCTCATGTGGTACGCGCCCAATCCATTTGGGCCTGCCCATTGCCTTCATGTTTCCCCCCGAAATAAATTTCAGAAACCTACACCTATGGGGCCTTCCTACACCTATGCGGACAAGTTCCTTATAAAATTCACCACCAGCCACTGCCGCTTGCCTCAGGCAGGCCAGACCACATGACCGCGCCTGGATAAACCACAGACAAATGTGTTGAGTCCGTTCCCGTGTCCGTCCGAGTCCAAGTGCCACCGTCAGGGTGCCGACCTTGCCTTCCTGTGTTCGGCGGCAATCGAGCGAGACGCCAAGGCCACCAGGACGCAGCGAAGCGGCGCAAGGTGACGTACCGGACCCGCCCTCCGCCCAGCGGGGACAGGACCCCGGCGGTAGGTGACGTACCGGACCTGCCCTCCGTACGGCGACCACAGTACCCCGGCGGTAGGTGACGTACCGGACCCGCCCTCCGTCCAGCGGGGACAGTACCCCGGCGGTAGGTGACGTACCGGACCCACCCTCCGCCCAGCGGGGACAGGACCCCGGCGGTAGGTGACGTACCGGACCTGCCCTCCGTACGGCGACCACAGTACCCCGGCGGTAGGTGACGTACCGGACCCGCCCTCCGTCCAGCGGGGACAGTACCCCGGCGGTAGGTGACGTACCGGACCCACCCTCCGTCCAGCGGGGACAGTACCCCGGCGGTAGGTGACGTACCGGACCTGCCCTCCGTACGGCGACCACAGTACCCCGGCGGTAGGTGACGTACCGGACCCGCCCTCCGTCCAGCGGGGACAGTACCCCGGCGGTAGGTGACGTACCGGACCCGCCCTCCGTCCAGCGGGGACAGTACCCCGGCGGTAGGTGACGTACCGGACCCACCCTCCGTCCAGCGGGGACAGTACCCCGGCTGTAGGTGACGTACCGGACCCGCCCTCCGTCCAGCGGGGACAGGACCCCGGTGGTAGGTGACCTACCGGACCCGCCCTCCGTCCAGCGGGGACAGGACCCCGGTGGTAGGTGACGTACCGGACCCGCCCTCCGTCCAGCGGGGACAGGACCCCGGCGGTAGGTGACGTACCGGACCCGCCCTCCGTCCAGCGGGGACAGGACCCCGGTGGTAGGTGACGTACCGGACCCACCCTCCGTCCAGCGGGGACAGTACCCCGGCGGTAGGTGACGTACCGGACCCGCCCTCCGTCCAGCGGGGACAGGACCCCGGTGGTAGGTGACGTACCGGACCCACCCTCCGTACGGCGACCACAGTACCCAGGCGGTAGGTGACGTACCGGACCCGCCCTCCGTCCAGCTGCCACAGTACCCCGGCGGTAGGTGACGTACCGGAACCGCCCTCCGTCCAGCGGGGACAGTACCTCGGCGGTAGGTGATGTACCGGACCCGCCCTCCGTCCAGCGGGGACAGTACCTCGGCGGTAGGTGACGTGCCGGACCCGCCCTCCGCCCAGCGTGGACAGGACCCCGCGGTAGGTGACGTACCAGACCCGCCCTCCGTCCAGCGGAGACAGTACCCCGGCGGTAGGTGACGTACCGGACCCGCCCTCCGTCCAGCGTGGACAGGACCCCGGCGGTAGGTGACGTACCGGACCCACCCTCCATCCAACAGTGCCCGACGACACGGACTCTGCAGGTTTGGATGGCGGCACAAGTGTGTCACGCAGCGTCAGCGGGTGTGACGTCAGCGGGTGCGACTGCCTCCGGTCTCGGTACCGAACACGGTGTGGAATTTGGAGGAAGATATTTCACTTTTAAAAGCTGCTATTCCACTATGTAGGCGAACAAGTGCGGCTTCCTCGTCATACCTGTTTCTGTGTGTGTGTGTGGGTGGGATGGGGTGTGTGAGGGGGGGGGGCGGTTCTGAGTGCAGACCCGCTGGAAATATAGGATGAGACATGCTCCAATCACTTCCCCCAAAGAATCTCACGAACTAGAGAAGTCAACCCTTGGGCTCTTTTACGACACATTCGACTACTAAGCCACGTATAATCGCCAACCTTTCTACGCCGATTTATCGCGGGTGGACTCGGTAATCCCGCCGGCTCTGGGATTCGAATCCGCCATCTCACGATCAGCAGTGCAACGCCCTACCGACTGAATTACTACAACCTCCCAGTGAGCCAGAGTCGCATTATCCTCACAACGGAGGAGCCGGCTGCCAGAACGGCACGCGCGGTTCACACGATGACCAGTTTTTGCGCCCGCCATGTGCGCTAATGCGGATATTATGGCCGGTTCCGGCTACCACCCTGGGAATGGCGAGAGCTAAAAACGCTGTCAGAAGCTGTCAAGTGGGACCAGTTCACCCTCGCGAGCCCGTTGTACGCCGCGTGCGTCTCGCGCTTCACAGCAGTCCGACATCCGTCCGAAATGAAAACAATCGAGCATCGCGGCCAGTCCATCCCGCTCCGCCCATCCACATTTTCGACGGACGTCGGAGATGGGTTTGTGGGGAGTTGTCTCATACTGCGTTCACGGAAGCCTCACTGACGCCGAACCAAATTCCGCTATTGGACGAGCGTCAGACGTACGTAAATTGCCGCTGGGAAATCGTTGTCACGCACGGCGGCCGTCGAAAACGGATACCGGCAGGCAATTTCACGGTCCGACGTCCGAAAAACTTAAAACGGGCGCCGTATGTAACGGGATGTGCTCCCGCTCATCTCGCTGTCAGAGGCTGTCAACGGGCTGTATTGTACTCCCGCTGAAAATACTGTCGGAGGCTGTCAACGGGTTGTATTGTACTCCCGCTCATCCCGCTGTCAGAGGCTGTCAACGGGCTGTATTGTACTCCCACTGAAAATACTGTCAGAGGCTGTCAACGGGTTGTATTGTACTCCCACTGAAAGATTGTCAGAGGCTGTCAACGGCTTGCATTGTACTCCCGTTCATACCGCTGTCAGAGGCTGTCAACGGGCAGCCTGAAATACTGTCTCCCACTGTACTCCCACTGAAAGATTGTCAGAGGCTGTCAACGGCTTGCATTGTACTCCCACTGAAAAGACTGTCAGATGTCGGAGGCCGTCAACGGGTTGCATTGTGTCAGTATTTAGTTAGTCGTTTGCGGTTCAGGGGCGCACAGACTGTCGTGGTCGTGTGGCGACCATAACATCGCCAGTTGGTTGGTTATTTGGGCTTAGGGGCGCATCGACTGCTTCGGTCATACAGCGCCCAAATCCGCCCAAATCCGTCACAATCCGCCACAATCCACCGTATTCGTCGCATTCGTCACGTCTCGTAGCCTTCACACCAGACGACACATACCGTTGCCCATGAGATGGACGCCGGTTCGAGTCCCGGAAAGGACGTTTTTGTTCCATGCAGACGCCAAGTTCATGTGCTGCGTGACCATAGCAGCTTCCAACGGCAGCCAGATATCACCAGAAAGTATGCAAAGCATACCACCAGATACCGCCGGAAAGAATAGCATCGTCAGTCATACCGAAGTATACAAGCGGAAACTAGTGGAGACGACGCATTATGTAATACATTATCGAAGTCAGCGTGGTCATTATCGAAGTCGTGCAGTAGAACCATCCTGATTTTGCCACATACCTACCATATGCCCAACATGACATTAGTGATGCGCATATACGACAGAAAACATGATTCAGCTCGCACACTAACGCAATGCAATGCAATGTACACAATGCATGTAGACTGCAATGTAGACTCCCCGGGTAGACAACGGAAAACCGTACTTGCGCGATAAACTGGAACACTCCTCCGGTTTGAACCATACGGGATCCATCATCAAAAGATCGGTCATAGTAAGCGTGGACACCCGTCTTCCGAAGAACCGCCTTCGTTGAACTGAGAACCGGGGGAGCACAAGAAGACCGTGGCTCACTGTATGTGGGGTACCACAACAAGTGCATGTTGACTTGTTCTCGTCCCGCAGAAGGTATCAGTCGGTGACCTATCCGTATCCTGGCAAGTATCACCTCCTCCTGTCGTGCATTTCTGGATGTTGATTCTCACGGCCTCAGTCTCGGTTTTATGGTTCACAGTTTATTTTGACTTGATGTGTCCCAGACCTATTGCCATTTTTCATGTAAAAATTAATTAATTGTTGGGCTGAGATGGGCCGCGGGAAGAGGCACATTGGTCAACGGGCAGCTCGTTTTGCTGCTTGGTCAGCCAGCTCGTTCCCCACTATTCTGTCAACCGGCTATACTTCAATCACAACAATGTCACAAGCTGTCAACGTGCTCCCACTGAAAACACTCTCGGAGGCTGTGAACGGCTGTTTTTTCTCGCTCAAAACGCTGTCGGAGGCTGCTTTCCCGCTTAAAACACTGTCAGAGGCTGTTCTCCCGCTCAAAACATTGCCAGAGGCTGCCCTCCAGCTAAAACACTGTCAGAGGATGTTCTCCCGCTCAAAACGCTGTCAGAGGCTGCTCTCCAGATAGAACATTGTCAGAGGCTGCTCTCCCACTCAAAAGGCTGTCAGAGGCTGCTCTCCCGCTAAAAACATTGTCAGGGGATATTCTCCCCTCAAAACGCTGTCGGGGCTGTTCTACCGCTCAAAACACTGTCAGGGCTGTTCCCGCTAAAAACACTGTCAGGGGTTGTTCTCCAGCTCAAACCACTGTCAGAGGCTGTTCTCCAGCTCAAAACATTGTCAGAGGCTGTTCTCCCGCTTAAAACACTGTCAGAGGCTGTTGTCGCTCAATCCAAGACACGTCGACTGGACAAATGTCACCGCGGCAACAACCACGGATGGACAAAGGGGGAGGGGCCGAGGTGGTGATGTCCTTCCTCGACACAATTACACAATTTGCCGATTTTCCTGTTGGCAGTTGCCGCTGATTCGCTCTTCATCAACTTGCTGCTCACCTCTTCATCAACATCTTCATCAACTTGCTGCTCCCTGGCACCTAGCATTACGACTGAACGCATCACTATATCGCGGCAAGTGTGTGGTTGTTTTTGCTGTTTTAAGGCCGCTTCGCCCAAGTGACTGTCTGTCTGTTTGATCTTTTAAGAGACAGACAGACAGACAAACAGACACATTGACTGCAGAAGAAGAACATTGGGTTCTTTTACGACGCATTCAACCGCAAGTATCAATAGCGTCGCCAACCTCTCACGCCGATTGGTCGCAGGTGGACTCAGTAAATGCCGTCGGTTGTGAGATTCAGACCCACAATCTTGCGATCATCCGACGCTCTACCGACTGAGCTACCGCGGCCATAGACAGCACCGCTAAATGGGAGGGAGCGACTTCCTGTGGCACAGTCGGGTGACTGGGGATGTGGGGGGGGACGTGGGGGGGGGGGGGGGCGCCGGCGCAGGAGTGGCGACCAATTTTGTCCGGAGAGACGAGCGGCACACGTGGCGCGGCCAACAGCCCCGGATGCGGCCATCGGACAATTTACCGTGGCCACGCCCACCCAAGCACTTGACCACGCCTACAACCTCAAGGGCGGCGCCGTGCGACGTCAGCGCACGCGAGGCACCGCTGCTGTTTTTCTTTAATTAACGCGGCTTCTCCACGCCCCGTAATTATGAATTTCTCTCATTGTGGCCACGCGAGCACATCCTAACCGCAACACGAAATTGTTTGTCAGTGTGCCCGGCACTGTCCAGAGGTCTACCACGCACAATTTAACAGTCTACCAGCCGCAGTATTGCAGTCAACCAGCCGCAGCATTGCAGTCTACCAGTCGCAGCATTGCAGTCTACCAGCCGCAGCATTGCAGTCTGCCAGCCGCAGTATTGCAGTCTACCAGTCGCAGCATTGCAGTCTACCAGTCGCAGCATTGCAGTCTACCAGCCGCAGCATTGCAGTCTGCCAGCCGCAGTATTGCAGTCTACCAGTCGCAGCATTTCAGTCTGCTAGTCACAACATTGCAACTTACTAGCCGCAGTATTGCAGTCTACCAGCCGCAGCATTGCAGTCTAACCAGCCGCAGTATTGCAGTCTAACCAGCCGCAGTATTGCAGTCTACCAGTATGTCGCCCAGCTCCACTCGATGGCCTGGAAAACGACTCAGGTATGACAAGCGTCCGAGTACCCATGTGATCTGCCCACTGGCCTCGCGCAGTCAGAACATTCGTGGCGCCTGGCTGGTCTGGTGGCTTCATTAAAGAGCGAACACAAGGAAGAATGCAAGCGCGGCGTTTTCTTCTTGTTCGCTTGAAATCATTTCGGCATTACGCTATGTGGCGCCATCGTGAATTCTGATTCGCGAGGCTTGTGATACAATCTAGTCAACGTGATTTGGAAATATCGGAGTGCCAACAGCAATGATTCCGTTTGGTATGTCGGTTGCCGTGTCTTCCCACGTTCCTCCGGCTTCATTATTCACCCAGATGGTAGGTCGGCCACACCGAGTCACAGGGAGCACCAATCAGGGACCGAGGTCGTACGTGACGTCAGAGGGAGCACCAATCAGAGACGGAGGCCGTCGACCCTGAAGCGATTGTATTGGCGCGGCATAGATGTACAATTCGTTTATGACGGAGCTGCCATGGAGTTCAAAGCCTCCGGAGCCCCCAGAGTTGTAAGCTCTGGAGAATACAACGCACGACACTTGGCAGGTGCAAACTCCGGTGGCTCACCTCACAGCACATGTTATTGTTATTTGGGCTTTAGGGCGCACAGCACACGTTATTGTTATTTGGGCATTAGGGCGCCACAGCACATGCCATTGTTATTTAGGCTTTAGGGCGCCACAGCACATGTTATTGTTATGTGGGCTTTAGGGCGCCACAGCACATGGCTGAGGAGCTAAACCACGGCCCTCTTCCAGTCGGTTGATTGATGGATTATTTGGGCTTAGGGGCGCATCAACTGCTACTGGTTATGTAGCGCCCTCTACCAGTCGAGCTTTCCAGACATCCTCCTCCACCAGCCGAGTTTTCAAGACATCCTCATCTACCAGACGAAATTTCCAGGCTTCCTCCCATACCAGTCAAGTTTTCCAGGCTTCCCCCTCTACCAATCGAGTTTTCCCGGCTTCCTCCTCTGCCAGTCGAGTTTTCCAGGCTTCCTCCTCTACCAGTCGAGTTTTCCAGGCTTCAGATAGTCTCAGGCGGTGCTTTTGCATGGCCTCGTAGTTTTTAGGTGGTGCTTTTTCACACATCCCCATAGTCACCAATGTTGAATTATTTTTTTTTTAACCAGGTGGTACTCCGTCACTGTCAGCGCCCGTAGTTATCCCGTGAGACCACCATGACAGCCCCCATGGTTCTCCGGGAGACCACCTCGTCAGCGGCCGTAGTTCTCCTATGAGACCACCATAGCAGCGTTCGCCGTTCTCCCGTGAGAACACCTTGTCAACGGGCGCGGTTCTCCTGAGACCACCATAGCAGCGTCCGTCGTTCTCCCGTGAGAATACCTCGTCAGCGCCCGTGGTTCTCCTATGAGACCACCATAGCAGCGTCCGCCGTTCTCCCGTGAGACCACCTCGTCAGCGCCCGTGTTCTCCTGAGACCACCAAACAACCCCCCTTTTCCCGGCGCCGTGTTCTCCCGTGAAAACACCTCGTCGACCGTTCTCCTATGAGACCACCATAGCAGCGTCCGCCGTTCTCCCGTGAGACCACCTCGTCAGCGGCCGCGGTTCTCCTATGAGACCACCATAGCAGCGTCCGCCGTTCTCCCGTGAGAACACCTCGTCAGCGGCCGTGGTTCTCCTATGAGACCACCATAGCAGCGTCCGCCGTTCTCCCGTGAGACCACCTCGTCAGCGGCCGCGGGTCCCAGTTACAACGGTCCACTGCCGATGGGTCTCACACACAGCCGCATGACTCACGGCGCACGGGGGCCGCGGGGGGGGGGGGGCGGGGGCCGGGGGTGACCTTGCACAGACTTCAGTCACAGCTGGCTGAGCGGATAGCACGTGGCCTCCGCGGCGGTCGGTACAAAGGCACACCGGTACAGACACACAACCCTGGTCGAAGCGCCCTAAAGCCCAAACTAACACAGACACACAGGTGCAGAGGTACACTGGTACAGAGGCACCCTGGTACACAGGCGCATAGGTGCAGAGGTACACCTGTGCAAAGGCACACTGGAATAAAGGCACAGGTGCATAAATGCGCGTGTACAAAAGTACACTGGTACAAAGGCACACAGGTGGAGGTATACCTGTACAAAGTCACACTGGTACAAAGGCACCTGTACACATGCACAAAGGCACACAGGTGCAGACGTGCACAGGTGCAGAGGCACACTGGTACAAACACACACTGGTACCAACACACACCGGTACAGAGGCACACATGCACAAGGGCACAACAGTATATATGTAGAGGTGCACATTCAGGGGACACTTTCCTCCTCAAAAGCATATAAAACAACACACCTGCATGCGACCCTATGGGGTGGGCCACACCCATGAAATTGGCACCACTCATTTCCTCTCACATGCATTTGGCACCACCAATAATTTTCCAACTTTTCCGTCGGCTGCCGTTGGTCAGGCCGATCAGTGAAGCGTGCACTGGTCACCCATATCTGCTGCCTTCACTGGTCTCCCATGTCTGCTGCCTTCACTGGTCTCCCATGTCTGCTGCCTTCACTGGCCTCCCATGTCTGCTGCCTTCACTGGTCTCCCATGTCTGCTGCCTTCACTGGTCTCCCATGTCTGCTGCCTTCACTGGTCTCCCATGTCTGTTGCCTTCACTGGTCTCCCATATCTGTTGCCTTCACTGGTCTCCCATATCTGCTGCCTTCACTGGTCTCCCATGTCTGCTGCCTTCACTGGTCTCCCACGTCTGCTGCCTTCACTGGTCTCCCATATCTGCTGCCTTCACTGGTCTCCCATATCTGCTGCCTTCACTGGTCTCCCATGTCTGTTGCCTTCACTGGTCTCCCATGTCTGTTGCCTTCACTGGTCTCCCATATCTGCTGCCTTCACTGGTCTCCCATATCTGTTGCCTTCACTGGTCTCCCATGTCTGTTGCCTTCACTGGTCTCCCATATCTGCTGCCTTCACTGGTCTCCCATGTATGTTGCCTTCACTGGTCTCCCATGTCTGTTGCCTTCACTGGTCTCCCATATCTGTTGCCTTCACTGGTCTCCCATATCTGCTGCCTTCACTGGTCTCCCATGTCTGCTGCCTTCACTGGTCTCCCATGTCTGCTGCCTTCACTGGTCTCCATGTCTGTTGCCTTCACTGGTCTCCCATATCTGCTGCCTTCACTGGTCTCCCATATCTGCTGCCTTCACTGGTCTCCCATGTCTGTTGCCTTCACTGGTCTCCCATGTCTGTTGCCTTCACTGGTCTCCCATATCTGTTGCCTTCACTGGTCTCCCATGTCTGCTGCCTTCACTGGTCTCCCATGTCTGCTGCCCTCACACGAGACTCGTGTGAGGGCAGCACCACACAGTCGAGCCGCTCGCAGCCGGATGGGACCGGCCCCCAGCAGGACAGTTTTGTATTTCTGGAGCACCAACTGCAGCGCCGCTAAAAGGCTGCCGTGCCAACAGTGCCACAGCCACACAGCTCAGGCTGAAAGGCGCACGCACCCACTCACCGTCATTGTCCGCGTCGCACGGCACGATAAGTCCCGCTAGCGCTACCGCTAGCCGACAGCCGCGAGACTCCCACCGCTACCGACAGCTATTAACCGCCAACGGCGAGATGCGCTCAGCACACCGGCGGATGGAGCCATCGGGAAAGCCGGCGGCATGCCCCCCCCCACCTCAAACGGTGATGTGATGTCCCTCCAGGAAGCTCTAGTGCACCCTCCCCCTTTCAACGATTTTTTTCAGCCGACGGCTCCCATCTGATAGAAAACGCGCCTGTACACTCCTTCTCCTTCTCCTCCGCCCGAAAAAAGACACTCAAAATCAGTGGCGCCCCTCGGGAGAAGTGACTGCCCTTCAGACCAGTCCCCCCCCCCCCGATCAAAATTCCTCGACCTGCCTGTGGTTGAGGCGTCCATCAGCAGACCGGCGCCGCGTCGTACCCGACCTACTCCAACTGCCAGCCGCACTCGAATCCGGCGGACCTCTCCGGGAAGTTGTCGCCCCGGAAGCCCCGGACGACCCGGTCCGTCCACGGCGGCGAACATCCGCGTTGGCCCACGACCGGTTCACGCGGGCTAGTTCGGAGGATTAGTGGACAGTAGACAACTGGAAAATGCGACAGGGACGCTTTTCATGCAGAACATTTAGACACAGCATTCAGAACATTCGTTCTGAACATTAATTCTGAACATTCATCCGCACATTCACAGCACACTGAACATTCATACAGAACATTCAACACAGCGGGATTTGATAAAAATATTTCAACCATGAGTGGTACCATACTACCTCCCCATCGTACATGAGTGGACCGTCGTACCTCTCACGACGATTGGTTGCGGACGAAAAGTGCGGCCGGCGGGACGCGAACGCACAACCTTCCGGCCGGAAGACGTGTAACATTACGCGAGCCGAGCCATGCGTTGGACTCCACGTGCGTGTCATCGCGATCATCGTGATCTACTTCACCGCACTGTGTCAGCTCTATTATATGTATACGTAGTGATAGTAATAGTGGTACACACATGTATACACAGCATGATAGTGCACCCACTAGGCCTAGCCTCATATTAGACAGTCAAACCTAACACCAACCAAAGCCCAACCAAAACTCGACCAAAACCAAACCCGACCACTGACCTCAGATCGGAGTTGGAGTTTAGGGGCGCATCGACTGCGTCGGTCATGCAGCTTCCTCAGATTGGCAGCCAGCCTCCAGGATCAACAGGGATCCTGGAGGAAGACAACGAAGTACCCTGGAGGCAGACCACGAAGGACCCTGGAGGCAGACCACGAAGGACCCTGGAGGCAGACCACGAAGGATCCTGAAGGAAGACCACGAAGGACCATGGACGAAGACCACGCAGGACCCTGGAGGAAAATCACGCAGGATCCTGAAGGAAGACCACGAAGGACCCTGGAGGGAGACCACGAAGGGTCCTGGAGGAAGACCACGAAGGACCATGGAGGAAGACCACGCAGGATCCTGAAGGAAGACCACGAAGGATCCTGAAGCCTTTCTTCAGGATCACCCTCCAGCCCCGGGCCACGCCCGCGGCCAGGAACGACGAGGCGGCGTTCTCGACGCGTCCATCGTCATCAAGGGTGTCGATTGGCGCAAATGAGTTGGTGGATTGGTGGATTGGTGGAGGGGGTGATTAGGCCAGGAGGAAAGGCAATTGAGGTACTCGCCCATAGGCTACCACCTGCGAAAACAACTGCGAGGACCGACCAAACACTAGTCGAGAGGGGGGAGGGGGTTGAGATACAGATATATGTATTTAATTATTATTGCAGTATTCGGGTGTATGAACCCCACTGGATCCCATTGAACTCATACATTTCATTTGCCGCCCCGGTAGCTCAGTTGGCTAGAGCGCTGGCCTGCGCTGATCTCCCCTGTTCTGGCAACACAGGGTTCGAGTCGCTTCGCGCGCTCGCATTTAGCCCCCGGCTGGGAGGGTCAGTTGGCAGCTGGCCAGATAAGGCCGGGGGCGAGCTACCGGGCGGCCGTGTCGGTGCATTGGCGGCACGTTAAACTTTCGGTCAAAATTCTGCCGTTGAACTGGAATTCATGGATCGGGTGGTGGGGCCAGGGTTCACGCAACAAGCTCTGCTTAGCAATAGGACCCTGGTTCATAAAGCCACCCCAGCAAGAACTCGGATAATTTTTTTTTAAATAAACAGTCCTTACTTACAAAAACGCTATATTATCTCGTACGAAAAGCAGGTATCTGGAAAAGCAAACAATAAGCTAACCAAGTGCATGTGTCATTTGAAAATCTGCCCGTGCACGGCAGCAAAACAAAAACCAGCTCTATTGCGAACGAGCCGGGAATCATCGCAAGTACGTCTACCAGCCTAAGGGCATGCGCGTCGTGTCAGAAATGTCGCCTGCGTTGTTCCGCATGTTTTGAACACGCTGCGAACACATGGCGCCAACATATGGCGCCAACACATGGCGCCAACACAAATACGGATGCAGATCAACACCCACGTCTATAAGGGACACCAGAGGTGCCCCTGAGGCTACCTCTAGCGCCAGAGGTGACCTCCAACGGGTCACGTCTGACCCACCGTGTTGGCTCCGCGTTCGTGACTACCCCAGCCGTGACCGGTGCATTTCGTGACGAAATGCGCCGTGCCCGGTGTCACGAACCGTGACGGCCCACCGTGACCGTCGGAGGATCAGCCCGTCACATCCGTCACTCCAGTCACATCCGCAACAGCCGTCACAGCCCGTCGCGCCCATCACAGCCGCCGCAGATCCGTCTTGGTTATTTGGGCTTAGGGTCGCATCGACTGCTTCGGTCATACAGCGCCCAAATCCGTCGCAATCCGCCACAATCCGCCACAATCCGTCACAATCCGCCACCATCCGTCGCAATCCATCACAATCCGCCGTATTCGTCGCATTCGTCACGTCTCGTAGCCTTCACAACAGACGACACATACCGTTGCCCATGAGATGGACGCCGGTTCGAGTCCCGGAAAGGACGTTTTTGTTCCGTGCAGACGCCAAGTTCATGTGCTGCGTGATGTCAATAGCAGCTTCCAACGGCAGCCAGATATCGAAAGTATGCAAAGCATACCACCAGATACTACCAGAAGGCACCCAACGTATACCATCAGATACCAGCAGAAAGTATCCAACGTATACCATCAGATACTACCGGAAAGTATCCAAAGCATACCATAAGATACTACCAGAAAGCACCAAAAGTATACCATCAGATACTACCAGAAGGTATCCAAAGTATACCACCAGAAAGCATCCGAAGCATACGACCAGACATCAGAAAGTACCCAAAGAATACCACCAGATACCACCAAAAAGCATCCAAAGTATATCACCAGATACCCCCAGAAAGTATCCATTTCACTCGAAGCAGAACATGACACCAGTTAATTGGACCAGTAGGTTTATTTTATTTCATTTTCTTTAATCATTGACATACATAAAGCAATTCATATTAGTGTGAGCTATGTTCGTAATATTTCCATTGACCGGCAGCCGGGAGGCTGAACTTACCGCCTGACCTCGATGTCCAGCATCTGCGGTCCATCGTGAGAAGAAAAACTCGGAATATGATTAGTATTATTGCCTGTTCTTCTCCCATAGTCACACAGGAAATTCGCTTGGACCTTCAATTCCCGTTCCCGAGGAAAAGGTTAAAAAACCTCCCCCCCCCCCCCCCCCCCCCCCCCCCCCCCTCTCTCTCCCCCTTCCCCCCCCCCCCACAAACAAAAAAACACACAAAAAAAAAAAACAAAAAAAAAAACACACAACAAAAAAAAAACCATCCCCAAAAAAAAACCCCAAAAAAACCAAAAATTACCTAAAAAAAAAAAAAAAAAACCACAAAAAACCCCCCCCCCACTTCTTTTAAAAAAATCCAAACCCCCGGTTTATAACCCTCCCCCCCCTTTTCCCCCCCAATTTCCCGGGGGGGGAATAATTTCTACCGGGAAGCGAGGGGCTGGCAAAATCGTAGTTCATAATTGAGTCCAGGATACCAGTCGATGCCTCATACGACCCCAAACCACACAACCCCAACCTCATAACCCCAAACCACACAACCACAACCTCATCAAACCACAAACCACACAACCATAACCTCATAAAAACCCGAACTACACAACCCCAACCTCATAAAACCCCAAACCACACAACCCCAACTTCATAAAACCCCCAAACACACAACCACAACCTCATAACCCCAAACCACACAACCCAACCTCATAAAAACCAAAACCACACAACCCCAACTTCATAAAACCCCAAACCACACAACCCAAACCTCATAAAACTCCAAACCACACAACAACCTCATAAACCCCAAAACCACACAACCCCAACCCCATAAAACCACAATCCACACAACCCAACCTCATAAAACCCCAAACCATACAACCGCAGCCTCACAAATCCCCAAACCATACAACCCAAACCTCATAAAACCCCAACCACACAACCTCAAACCACACAACCTCATAAAACCCAAAACCACACAACCCAAGCTCATAAAACCACAAACCACACAAACCCAACCTCATAAAACCCCAAACCATACAACCGCAGCCTCAAATCCCAAAACCACACAACCCCAACCTCATAAAACCCCAAACACACAACCAGAACCTCATCAAACTACAAACCACACAACCATAACCTCATAAAACCCCAAACTACACAACCCCAACCTCATAAAACCCCAAACCACACAACCCCAACTTAATAATACCCCAAACCCCACAACCTCAAACCACACAACCACACATAAAACCCAAAACCACACAACCCCAACCTCATAAAACCCCAAACCACACAACCCCAACCTCATAAAACCCCAAACCACATAAACCCAACCTCATAAAACCCCAAACTATACAACCGCAGCCTCATAAATCCCCAAACCATACAACCCCAACCTCATAAAACCCCAAACCCACGGAACCTCAAAATCACACAACCCCAACATCTCGCAGCCCCGCCATCACGCAATCCAAACCTCACATAACACCAACCACCAAACACCACCCCAACCTCACAAACCCCAAACCCACACAACCTCCCTGCTGGTAGCTTGGTGCGTGCTGCCCCAGACCGAGGCAGGCCTCGCGGGCAGACCAGCGCACCTCAGAAAGCACGGCTTAGATCGATCGCGGCGGTGGAAGGACTCCGGTCGGAGGCTCGCAACACGTGCTCCACCTGCAGCTGCGGCGCGTGCCAGTGCCGTCTGCCGTGGCGACCTCTGACCCCCGACTGACCTTGTGGGCGGGCCTGCTGCGAGCCCGAAAGTGGTCCCGCCAGCCCATCGAGACCGGCGCGAGATCGGCCAGACCCACCGGAGACCGGTGAGAGACCCGCGCCTCTCACAACATCCGACTGTCTCCTCCGCCGTGCACTGGTCGCGCCGGTCCGACTCCCGGCCCCTCCAGTCCACTCCGACCCACCACGGGTCAGTCCACTCCGACCCACTCCGGGTCAGTCCACTCCGACCCACTCCGGGTCAGTCCAGCTCACCGCACAGCACCCGATCCGCTCCACGCGCCCCGAGTCGACTACGATCCACTCCGTCGGCGCACGCACAGTCCACTCGCCCGTTGGTGTGCCTCTCGTTCGGTCGGACTGTTCAGAGCTCTGGCACACACCACTCCCTGGCGTGCATCGACACACTCAAATCGTCCGAACTGCCACTCCGCCCCACTCCGCTCACGGTCGGCCGCGCCTCGTCGCTCGCGACGCCCGCGAGCACTCGTGTCGGAGTTGGCACTCTGCTCTCCGGGCGACGCAGATCGGCGACGACCGCCCGCACCCGACCGCTGCTCGGGCACTACTCACGAGCTTCCAGTGGTGGCGGCGTCCCGCGCCGGCCACGGGCGCACCCAGGCGCGTCGCCGGGGAGTACGTCAGCGGTGGGAGCATGTGGTGGCCGGGCGAGGCAGGTCGCGGCGGGGCGGATCCAGCAGCAGCGCCACAGGGAAGCTGTGGCACCCAGGACACAGCGGGGCCGACAGGGGCGCACCCAGGAGCGCCACCGGGGAGGACGCAAACGGACAGCAATATGTGGTGCTCAGGACACGGCAGGGCCGACAGGGGCGCACCCAGGAGCGCCACTGGGGAGGACGCAAACGGACAGCAATATGTGGTGCTCAGGACACGGCAGGGCCGACAGAGGCGGACCCAGGAACGCTATATGGGAGGACGTTCCCGGATGAGGCAGGGCCAGGCAGCCGCGCTTCAGCTAAGAATGAGCTTTACCGTCCTGTACCCCAAATTACTTAAGAAGTGTAATACATACCCGAAACTCAATGCCAAATCCAACATCATTTGCATTGCAGGAATATTCATCTACGATAGTTGTGAGCCACGCCACTTCCACATATCAGCCACTTCACTTCAAATATCCTCCGATCGATATGATCGGATCTTTTGCCAAGCATCCCGTCGACAAACTTCCAGTGGGCAAGCAGCCGACGGGATTCGAACTCGGGACCTTACTGACTCAACACGCGCACGGCCAACACCGGGCTGAACTCCAGGTGGAACTCCAGGTGGCCCTCACCAATTCGAGTATTCTAAGGGATGGTGGATGGGGTGATATCTATGCTAAGTGGGTGTGCACTGTATGCCCTTTAGGCAGGCATGCCCTTCCCTTTAGGCAGGCATGGATGGCGTCAGAAAATGATTGGTAGGGCATTCAAGTCACATGTGTTACATGAGATCAAGTGAATAGGGCATGGAATAGTCAATAGGTAAGGTAGAAAGACATTGACGAGTGTGGGGGATGCTGGTCCCTGTGTTATTGTTGAAATTTGGACCCTTATGTTTTTGATCATGCTAATAAATTGAGTGTTATACTAGCTATATAGGGTATATTATACTACTTGTATTATATTATACTATATAGGGTGTACCTAGCAGTGGATTCAGCACCTTCTTCCGGGATGTAATACTGACGAGATTGGCTATGGAAGCACAATTGGGCATGATTGGAGGAGTTCGGAATTGTTGAGGAGTGTGTCATGCAACACCAGGTGAATGGTGCTAGATAGACTGGTAATGGTGCTGACAGACTGGTAATGGTGCTAGACAGACTGGTAATGGTGCTAGATAGACTGGTAATGGTGCTAGACAGACTGGTAATGGTGCTAGATAGACTGGTAATGGTGCTGACAGACTGGTAATGGTGCTAGATAGACTGGTAATGGTGCTAGACAGACTGGTAATGGTGCTAGATAGACTGGTAATGGTGCTAGACAGACTGGTAATGGTGCTAGATAGACTGGTAATGGTGCTAGACAGACTGGTAATGGTGCTAGATAGACTGGTAATGGTGCTAGACAGACTGGTAATGGTGCTAGATAGACTGGTAATGGTGCTAGACAGACTGGTAATGGTGCTAGACAGACTGGTAATGGTGCTAGATAGACTGGTAATGGTGCTAGACAGACTGGTAATGGTGCTAGATAGACTGGTAATGGTGCTAGACAGACTGGTAATGGTGCTGATAGACTGGTAATGGTGCTAGACAGACTGGTAATGGTGCTAGATAGACTGGTAATGGTGCTAGACAGACTGGTAATGGTGCTAGACAGACTGGTAATGGTGCTAGACGACTGGTATACATAGCTCCCTTGCAACTTGAAATAATGAATCGATTGGGGTTAGAGCATGCACTTTTCTGGTATCTTTTCTAGAAAGGCTTAACCCAGATGACCCCTGTGGCTCTTATCAAGCCTAGCACATTATGCACCGGATGAACTCTACGAATTGGCCGACAGTATGCAGGTGGACGGCAGCACAGCAACCAACGGCGTGTGCCGGCCCCCATCTCAGCGCAGGCCCGCCGAGCGCTGGCATGAGACCAGCCAGCACAGCCCCACCCCACCAATGGCACCACTTCGCCAACGTCCGCCGCCCCACCAATGGCACCACTTCGCCAACGTCCGCCGCCCCACCAATGGCACCACTTCGCCAACGTCCGCCGCCCCACCAATGGCACCACTTCGCCAACGTCCGCCGCCCCACCAATGGCACCACTTCGCCAACGTCCGCCGCCCCACCAATGGCACCACTTCGCCAACGTCCGCCGCCCCACCAATGGCACCACTTCGCCAACGTCCGCCGCCCCACCAATGGCACCACTTGGCCAATGTCCGCCGCTCCACCAATGGCACCACTTCGCCAACGTCCGCCGCCCCACCAATGACACCACTTCGCCAATGTCCGCCGCCCCACCAATGGCACCACTTCGCCAATGTCCGCCGCCCCACCAATGGCACCACTTCGCCAACGTCCGCCGCCCCACCAATGGCACCACTTCGCCAACGTCCGCCGCCCCACCAATGGCACCACTTCGCCAACGTCCGCCGCCCCACCAATGGCACCACTTTGGCCAACGTCCGCCGCCCCACCAATGGCACCACTTGGCCAACGTCCGCCGCCCCACCAATGGCACCACTTGGCCAACGTCCGCCGCCCCACCAATGGCACCACTTGGCCAACGTCCGCCGCCCCACCAATGGCAGCACTTCGCCAACGTCCGCCGCCCCACCAATGGCACCACTTGGCCAACGTCCGCCGCCCCACCAATGGCACCACTTGGCCAACGTCCGCCGCCCCACCAATGGCACCACTTGGCCAACGTCCGCCGCCCCACCAATGGCACCACTTGGCCAACCTCCCCCCCCCCAATGGCACCACTTCGCCAACGTCCGCCGCCCCACCAATGGCACCACTTGGCCAACGTCCGCCGCCCCACCAATGGCACCACTTCGCCAACGTCCGCCGCCCCACCAATGGCACCACTTCGCCAACGTCCGCCGCCCCACCAATGGCACCACTTCGCCAACGTCCGCCGCCCCACCAATGGCACCACTTCGCCAACGTCCGCCGCCCCGCTGGCGGACGTTGGCGAAGACGTCCACCAACCCCGCTTGACTGGCCATGTGGGTCAGAACGCGTCAGCTGCGCTGGACACGCGCCGCGACCACGATGCCGACACTCCCGCGCCGAAGTTGGCGAGTTCGCCCCGTCCCACGAAGCTCACCCCCACGTCGCAATGTGGCATTGGCGAACGTCAGACACCTCTCAAAAGTCCGGGGTGACTGAATTTCCACTCCCCTAACGTAAATGTACACTTGCATGCGCTCGCTCGCAACAGCGAGTGTTTGCTCACTGCAAACACTCGCTTTAAAGACAGACATGTCACGTGCTCGCTGTAAAGACGGCGCAAATGACCTTTATAGTTCGGCACGCCTAAAAAATCACTCCCCAAAATACCGCATGAGAGAATAATCTGACGTCATCAGACATTAATACATTCTGACGTCATCTGACAATAATACTTTCTGACGCCACTAATTCAATTTTCTCCTGTACTTGCACTGCATCCGGTGCCTACGCTAGGACGGCGTGCGCAAATCGCTGACATCACACGGTGGTGCTACACCTACTACGTTTCGCTACGCGGTGCTACACCGATGGCGGAGCATCGGTGTAGCACCACGTCACTCGCCAGTCACCACTCTAGGGGACGAGTGGTCTAGGGGTTAGATGCTCGTCTCACAATCGAAACATTGCGGGCTCGAATCTCACCTGTCGCTACTCTTCGCCCGCGACCAATCGGCGTGAGAGATTGGCGACGCTATATGACTCAACGGTCGACGTGTCGTAAAACCAAAAACCAACCAACCAGCCAGTCGCCACTCACTAGTAGCCAGTCACCAGTCACCACTCGCCAGTCGCCACTCGTCAGTCGGCCGGCATCATGCCATTCCGGGTGGCCGCCACACGCGGACCGCCCCGCGCCGCGGCCTGGGCTCGCCTCTGCCGCAGTTCCGCCAGCTGGCGGCGCGGTGGAGCGGCACGCGTGCCACCGCGCCGGCCGTCCGCCGGTCGACTGCTGGTCAGCTGCTGGTCAGCTGTCGGTCCACTGTCGGTCCAGTGACGGTCCAGTGACGGTCCACTGCCGGTCAGCTGCCGGTCAGCTGCTGGTCCAGTGACGGTCAGCTTCCGGCCCGCCACAGGCTGAAGCGTAGGAGTCGGCGTAGGAGAGGGAGTGGGAGGTCGCGCATGAACAGGAGCAGGAGTAGGAGCAGGCTGAAGATGAGGTCGTGTAGGAGAAACCCGAGCAGGAGGTGGTGGAGGAGAAGGCCGAGTGGGAGCTTGAGTTGCATTAGGAGTAGGCTGGATGGGAGGTCGTGTTGGAGCAGGAGTAGGAGTAGGATCAATGGGAAGATGAAGGAGCATGCGTGCAATTGAGGAGCACGAGCAGTAGTGGAGTTCTTCGCTGCTCCAGTAGCTCAGTTGGTCACTGGTCAGAGCGTTGGCCTGCATTGGTCTCCCCAGCCCCGCCAAGACCGGGTTCGAATCGCTTCACGCGCTCGCATTTAGGCCAGGGTTCACCCAAGAAGCTCTGCTTAGCAGCACGACCCTGGTCGGCAAAGCCACCCCAGGAGGAAGTCGAGCAAATTCTTGTTTGTGTTTTAATGACAAAGGTAGGGTAATGGCAGGAGTAGGGGTAAGCGTAGTTGTAAGGGCAGATTGAAAATGTAAGCGTAAGGGTAAGGGTAGGTATAGGAGTACGAGTAGCAGTTCGGGTGCAAGCAGGAGCAAGAGTGTGAAGTCTCCTACATAAATGGCGTAGCATTGACCAAATTCCAGCCGCCGTCATTACGATACGGTACACGTGATCCCGTCCGGGTAGGGCACCATGATCCCGTGATCCCGTTGGGGTAGATAACCATGATACTGTAGTCCTGTTGTGGGGGGACACCATGATACCATGATACCGTTATCCAATTTGGGTACGAAACCATGATCCCGTGGGTGTAGGGCACCATGATACCACGACCTCGTTGGGGTAGGGCACCACGATACCATGATCCCATGGGGGTAGGGCACCATGATACCACGACCTCGTTGGGGTAGGGCACCACGATACGATGATCCCGTTAGGGCAGGGCATCACGATACCATGGATGCATACCAGTAACTTGCCCGTGAAGTGAATTGTTTTGTGGCGAAATATGAGGCCTATTGGGGATGAAACGACGGGTCTGAAGGAGTTCGCAAACAGCGCAGTCAGTGTTCCTTTAGAGGGTCCAGTCAATAAATAATTTAAATTCCGATGCCAACACCCAATTCAAACCTTTACAGAAGGTACAAGTGGTCATCGCCTACATATCCCTTCTCATAGTACACGCTCCAAATAAAAAACTGGCCGCCGAGCTGAAAATGGCGCGAACTGGCCGCCGAGCCGAAGATGGCGCGAACTGGCCGCCGAGAAGACATGGACTCAGCGGTCCGCACTCCTCGACTGTGGCGCCACCTATATAAGAGCTTCGAGCGTTTCAATATTCTGCCGCCAGGGGAGCGAGAGAGGAACGTGTGAGGTGCAGCGGCAAATGTGATGAGGTCCCGTCACGTGTGGCTGAGGTCACGGCTGGGTCGGGTGGGGTCACCCTAGCTTGGCCGGCCAGGCTTTCGTGCGTTGTGTTCCACATAACACATACTCTTGCTACAGGAGTTAAATGGAGCACAAGAGTCTTGTGCTCCATTTATCACACTTCACGAGGGCAATAATCAAAATATTGATAGCACCGCTCTGCGCTTAGCCAACTCGAGGCCGCTGGAAAACCACCAGCAGTTCAGGCGCCCTTCAGCCCAAATAATCAACCAATCAATCCATCAGTCAACTCAAGCCCAGCGATGGCGTATTCGCCGGCAGCCCAAACGGCAATCCACCCGAAGATCCGCCAAAGGTTGTTGTTGTTTGTTTGTTTATTGGGGTTAAGGGGCGCATCGACTGCAGTGGCCATGCAGCGTCCAAAGGTTCGAGGTTCATTTGCTCCAGGGACAACTTTCCCAACCACGCCTCCTCACACCACGGGGACGGCAACATCATAATGTCCCAGCTACTGACTGCCACGTGCAATTACACGTGCTCTCTTAAAGCGACAAGTCCGCAATGGTGACCTCAAGAGACGTCAGCACCTCAGCGTGCTGTCACATAATCCAAGGCACTCAGGGTAGCATAATCCAACGCACTCAAAGAGTAACATAAACCAACGAACTCGAGTAACACAATCCAACCCGCTCAGGGCAACACAATCCAACGCACTCAGGGTGCCATGTGAAATTATCATCCATGCTGATGACCTAAAATCACCCTTAGCGCTGGTTGACTTTGTTCCATGCATGACCCATGAATAGGGAGGCCGTGTGCTTATCTGTTTGTGCGGCGACCGTGCTGGATCCCAGGCTTGTTTGGCAATATTTCGGTCAACTTCAACTTCATCGCGTCCCGAAGATCATCGGCTTTGGAAATCTATACACGCTTCATCAGTGTCACGCCGCCGACAGCTGGGCCGGCCGGCGGCGGACGCGGCGCGCGTGCGGCGCCGCACTTGCACGGGAGCACCTCCGCTCCGGCAGACAGCGCCGGCCGCCGCCGCCTGCCGCCGCCGATACTGCCCCGCAGCGCCGCCAGGCGTCCCCTCGCCGACTCGCACCGCGCCAGTACGCCGCTTTCCGGCACATTTAGACGGAAAATTCGCCCTTATCGGCCGCGCCGCCACCATCCGTCTCCGCGCTGCCGGATAGCGCACACGCTGGAGAGATAAGGCCGGCTTCAGTCAGCAGGCCGTTCAGGCCATCACGTAATGGAGCGAGGTAGCGGGATGCCCAGGTGACGTCATCAAGTCCTGTCGGTGGCGCCGCGTGCGGGGCCCGAAAAATGCCAACCATTCGCCGCTTAGAAACACGCGTCGCATGCGCCAGATGTCAGACGCTCAGATGCGCCAGATGTCGGAGGCATATGGTAAGCGGGACAGGAGGCGCGCTTACTGCGGCAATTTGCTTCCCTCCAGTTCGCTGAAGGCCCTTCCGAGTATAAATTACGTCAGCGTCGATTTCAACTAAAACATTCCAAGCATCGACACCAAAATTATACCATAGTATATTGAGCATTAAACTTAATTACGGTGAATGAATGAGCATTGCCCCTAAACGATAAATAAAAATAATTTGTGGTTTGGTAGTGGGTGGGTTGGTTATTTGGGCTTAGGGGAGCATCGACTGCGATTTGGTAGTGGGTGGGATAATACGCTAGAATCATGACCTTTTGGAACAATTGTAATTAAAACATTTGATATCTCCAAATCCCTACTCCCAGGTATGACAGCCGAATAAATATTTTCTCGACCATGGCGATTCAGTGAATATGAAAGAAAGAACAGACGATACAAAGTCAGGTGGGACGAGAGGAAGTGCAAGGGGACGGGAAGATAAAGCAATCGCAAGGGAATAGGGGGAAAAGACTGATAGTTGGCAATTAAATGAAAATAGGAGAGTCTGGTGTTGTATTGTTGCTTTGGAGCGGGACGACTACGTGGGGCCCAGGACATATGGGAGAAAGGATGATGAAATAATTGGGTGACGAGCGACTATAGGGGTTCAGGGAGACGATGGGAGGGCAGGTAAGATGAGAGGAGATGAGAGGAGAGGAGAGGAGAGGAGAGGAGAGGAGAGGAGAGGAGAGGAGAGGAGAGGAGAGGAGAGGAGAGGAGAGGAGAGGAGAGGAGAGGAGAGGAGAGGAGAGGAGATAAAAGAAGACAGGAAGGACAAAAGTGAAGTCCAGAGGGCGGGGAGAGGAGAACGAACAGGTAAGACTGGGGAGAGGCACGGGAACAAATACAAAGCGTGGCGGAACAATGCAGAGGAGTGAGTAAGGTCCGCAATGCTCACCAGTCTGTCCGAGCACGACCAGGTCCACCAGGGAGCCACAACCGGTCCACGCGCGTCATCACACAGTAGTGTCACACAGTGGTGCCACACAGCGGTGTCACACAGCGGTGTCACACAGCGGTGTCACACAGCGGTGCCACACAGCGGTGCCACACAGTGGTGCCACACAGTAGTGCCACACAGCGGTGCCACACAGCGGTGCCACACAGTAGTGTCACGCAGCGGTGCCACACAGTGGTGCCACACAGCGGTGCCACACAGCGGTGCCACACAGCGGTGTCACACAGCGGTGCCACACAGCGGTGCCACACAGCGGTGCCACACAGCGGTGCCACACAGCGGTGCCACACAGCGGTGCCACACAGCGGTGCCACACAGTGGTGCCACACAGCGGTGCCACACAGCGGTGTCACACAGCGGTGTCACACAGCGGTAACACACAGCGGTGCCACACAGCGGTGTCACACAGCGGTGTCACACAGCGGTCATTTCGCGGAGCACGAGGCGGTCGGAGCCCGCGTCAGCCTCCGGCCAGGCACAGCCCAGCCAACGTCAACCTATCGAGTACCACGGTAACAGTCCCCGTCACCGTCACAGTCACGGTCACAGTCAGTCACGGTCACAGTTATTCACCGTCGCTGTCACGGTCACCGTCACCGTCACAGCTACAGCTACCGTCACAGCCACAGCTACCGTCACAGTCGCAGCCACAATCAGTCACCGTCACGGTCAGCTACAGTCTCACAGTCCTCCAGTCCAGCCCGATCCTACCGCAGCCCACTGGCTTAGCCCAGTGAATAACCCACCATCACATGCGAACATCACATTGAATCCCCGGGTGTCTGAGGCGGTATCAGGCCACCATCTCCACCACACCTGTCTACAACATCCACCACACTTGTCACCACGGATCAACTTCACTTCCTTCCCCCACCCGACCTCGGACCGGTTCCCCCAACAGCGACTCCCAGACCTGTGTCGGACGTGAGCAGCATTCCGGGAAACAAACGGCCCACTGACATTGCCCTGTGACAGTGTGCGATCCGATCCCCAAGACGCGCAAGGCAGTCCTGCGACTCGCCACCGCACAGCCACCCCCACACGGACCACAACGGACGGTCCTGCGACTTCCCTACCGCTCCCAACAGCCTCCTCCCCACCCACAGAGCCACCCCGGCAAGATGCTCGTCCACAATCGAAAGATTGTGGGTTCGAGCTCACCTGTCGCTACTCTTCGCCCGCGACCAAGGCGTGAGATGGCGACGCTATATGACTAACGGTCGACGTGTCGTACAACCAATAACCAACCAACCACAGCCACCCCCACACGGCCCACAACGGACGGTCCTGCGACTCCACTACGATTCCCACACAGCCGGCGGCAGTGATAAAGTATTCGTGAAATAAGGTGGAATATACCACTTCCTGAACACTGAATCGATATCCCTGCAAAAGAAGTATCGACATCGTGCTTCTTGATGAATTTGTATGAAGTCTTCAAATCTAGCTTCTAACAGTATATCGTCGATAAGCATCATGCTTGTACTTTTGCGGATCGTGACACACGAGCACGCTTGACAAACAAACGTACAATATCGGAGGTGAATACATTTTGCATCGTTATCGATGAAATAGCTATCCAAAAATTAGGCACCCCAAAAAAAAAAAAAAAGGTACAATTATGAGTACGCTGTTCGATCAAAATCATATCGGAAAAGTTATGTGAAGCGACATCGCTTCCATGGCGAATTTCAAGAACTTCCTGTACTCGTTTCGACATTTCACACCTAACGAGATTAAAAAAAAACATTATTTTAACACTGGCATGTGGCCACCCCCATACGCCCACGGTCCTGAGACCTCAGGGCTCACGACCACGCCATGGGTCTCCTGCGCCCCGAAGTGCTCTCTAATAGTTGCTTTTATCGGCCGCTTAAGTCTTGGTCGACGTTCTCGGCGGTGATGGAGCTATCCGGCTCAAACTTCGCCCATCCAAATACATTACTCCTTTATCGCCGTGTCGTTATCGCTTTTGGCGTCACCGAGGCCACGACATTCCCATGGCAACTTCCGCCGAGACGGCGTTGTCATGGCAACTGCCGTCGTCGCGCCACAGACAAATTGTGGCGCGCCAGTCGGCGGTGACTTTGGCGGCGATGGGCACCGTGATCATGGTCATGACGTACTGCCTGGAACTGTGGAACACCCTGGTAACTCCTACCAGTGAATAGTGACGACATTAATGTTTATTCTCCATCTCTTTGGCGACAGCGACGCACGGCAACAATTGTTCGGAAAGGAGACGAAAGCCATCAGTGAAGCCGGGTAAATGTGCTGCCAACTGACTGCGAACTCGGAACGGGCCCATGTATTTTCATGGGGCACTGGCCTGGGTCGGCGCCATTTCGGGTGGGGCACTCGAGCATACCGAAGATGCGCTTCCTCTCAAGTGGGCGGATGCTCCCTCTGAGAGGGAGTCTGAGGCTAAAGGTTCGTTCGGCGAGAGGAGAGAAAATGAACTCGATCCTCCCAGGTGGAGAGCCACTTTTCCACGGGGAAGAGGGTACATGTTCCGAGTGCCTGTATGTGGACGGCGAGGGGACAGCGGGAAAGAATGTCCTCATGGGGGATGTTCTCCATTTTCTTCAACCTTTTCTGCACCATTGATTGGACAGATGCCCGTGGGCCAGACCGTTTTGCAGCTCGTTTCGTTAAAAATAGCGCCAAGCAGCTGCTGTCAAAACTTGTAATAGTTCTGGTGGCCATAGCCTCCAACAGAAACGCACTCAGGATTTTCTTGAGGATTTTCTTGAGGGGCGGCCGATGGAGCGACCAATATTTTCCCCAAGGGCTTTGGCTATGCACAATCACCACGTAAATGGAAAACATGCTGGGATTCTGGCACTTCATTTCTACGTTCGAGGTATTTTAAATATTTTACTTTGAACACTGAACAAGATAGTTTGTTCTTCGGCTAAGGGGGAAACCCGGGCCTGCGCCTGCCTTCACCAGCACCCGGTAACCCGAAGGAACTACAGTACCGG
The DNA here is from genome assembly GCA_034440615.1 of Ashinkailepas kermadecensis. Taxonomy (NCBI): domain Eukaryota; kingdom Metazoa; phylum Arthropoda; class Thecostraca; family Neolepadidae; genus Ashinkailepas; species Ashinkailepas kermadecensis. The sequence goes on from JAOTOM010003726.1 coordinate 56,863, forward strand.
CGGCGATATTCTAGTTCTGCTGGCAGCCACCAGGCGGCGCCACCGTACACCGAGGCCAGGTGAGCTCCTCTGGACGGTAGCGGCGGCGGTGAATCAACGGATCTGGTAGGGTGCGCCCGTGGAACACATTACACCTTACCGGTGACATGTCAAGTGCTAAAGAAATTGGCTGTCGTTAGGCATGCGATGTTGAAACGAGAACAGTGAGGTGTCCGAATTCGCAATGGAAACGTGTTTAAAACATCGTCCGAGTCCTTCAATATGAATGTTTGGCCAATAGCGTGCTCATAGGTGTCCTGTTATGATATGTTACGATAAACTATGTCATGTTACGCTTTGTTATGTTATTATATGATTAAGTGTAAAGAGCACGGGCGTTGATTTCTGAAAATTATTGGGAGGCACAATACATGAAGGTAATGGCCGGGCCCAAATAGATTCGAGGCACACTCCATAAGGTCCCATGTTCAAGGTCGAAATTATGGGGGTGGGGAAAAGCCGACATCGAAGGGGTATTTGCCCCTCGAAGTTATATAAAACAACACCCATGATGAAGTGTATGAGCATGATATTATGAGTACGGACATAGAACATACTCGTATGAGTATGTGCTTTGTTTAATTTGGGAGACTCCTAATATAGGCATACATACATTAACGATAACGATAGCAATGCCATACTAACAACAAATAGTTATTGCATAGCAGACATCATACCTAATCCCTGGAACTGTGCTACGATTTGTTTGTTTGTTTACTGGGTGGTTCTCTACGCACTTTATGCACGATGACGGCTAATGGCGCCGCCCACACTGCTTCGCCGGTGGGCCGCGGGATTGGAAAATGTCCCGAGTGGTGCGAGTGTTGAACCGGGACCTTGGTATCCAGAGCTCAACACCTTAACCACTCCGCCATCCCCGCCCCAATTATGCCGCGAGATGGTTGGTTATTGGTTTTACGACACGTGGACCGTTGAGTCATATAGCGTCGCCAATCTCTCACGCCGATTGGTCGCGGGCGAAGAGTAGCGACAGGTGAGATTCGAACCCACAATCTTTCGATTGTGAGACGAGCATCTAACCCCTAGACCACTCGTCCCCTGTGCCGCGAGATGTTCGCGCATCACAATAATTAATGGTGAGCATCAGCATGATACTTATGCACGAGATCCTGTTAGAAACGAGGCATGGGGACTTCATGAACATACAGACAGAAGCACGATGTCGCTACTCTATGAAAAGGAGGTGGTGGTGGTGGTGGATTTGTGCTTAGGGCGCGTCGACTGCGTTGGTCATTTTGCGCCCATGAAAAGGAGGTGCATTCAGTGTTCAGGCAGACATATTCCACCCTATCTCACACATAATTTGTTACTATGACAGCGACTCCGACTTCTGTCCGGCGAGCCGAGAGATGAGAATCTCCGATGAGACGAGATTCCCGGTGTGCCCAGAGATTCATTTACGCATCGTTGACCCAGAGTGCCGTGGATTACAAGGAGTGATGTCAGATGGTGCCATATGCCGAGTACAATATTTCAAGTGTGATTGTGTGAACGTGATTAATGTGCATCACCATCTGCCGCTGGAGAAAACCACCTCAGCACTTACCGCAAGCGCATGACGACGTCTTGATGAAATTCCGCACGTCACCAAACTATTCCTATACGTGTTCAGACAGGAAATATTAACAACTCGTTCCGCGTCGCGGGAACGTAAGGTCGCTCCTTCGGGTGGGTGGGCCAGGAGCAGGAAGCTCGCCTCTCAACCCCAAGGTTGTGGGTTCGAATCTCACCTGTCGCTGCTCTCCGCCCGCGGCAAAGTGGCGTCAGATATAGGCGACGCTATATGACCGAAGGATATAGCGTCGATGGGCCGCAACGTCAATAGCTAGACGACCGGCCGGTCAAAGTCGCCTCTTTCCGTTGTACCAGCGTTGTCGTGGCAATGGTGGCTCCGAAGGCAACCCAGACATATCGTCTAAAGCTGCCACCGTCTAAAGCTGCCTTGTATTTTGAAGTTGGTTGGTTATTGGTTTTACGACACGTCGACCGTTGAGTCATGTAGCCAGTTGAGCCAATCTCTCACGCCGATTGGTCGCGGACGAAGAGTAGCGACAGGTGAGACTCGAACCCACAACCTTTCGATTGTGAGACGAGCATCTTACCCCTAGACCACTCGTCCCCTTGTATTTTGAAGTTGTTTTTTTTAACGATCACAGGCCTTAGCTTGACAGTTATCATAGGCGCTGGTGCAGGTGCTATTTAATCAACACAGCTGACAAATCCGCAAACAAAAAATTGCCCTGGGCAGTGACCCAAGGCTCGGTGAAAATCCATGACCTGCCCGTCGCACCGGAGAGCAGCTAACAAACAAAAATAACGTCGCGCCATGTCGCCACATGGACATGGCGCCACCGGGAGAAGTGGTGCCCACATCGTAATGCCAAGATCGGCCACAGTGCCAGGGGATGGTGCGGTCAGCAGGCGAGGTCAGTCCAGCGCCGGACCGTGTTTGGATACCGTCTGATGGCGCAAGTTGTATCGGCATCAGTGTGGAGGTGGAGGAGGATAGCATGGCAGTGGCTGTGACGACACGTGTCGGTTTTGGCCGGTTCCAGGTCCGGCACGGGCCACCAAACTCACGCCCAGGCTCGGAATATCGCCGCAGACGGGCACCGCGATGGCTACCACGGCCCTAGGTTACCACGGCCGATGGCTACCGCGGTGCATAGCATCATGGAAAATAGTTACCATGTTCGATGGTTAACACTTCTGGCGGTCGATGGTTACCAATCTCGACGGTAACCATGATCACGGATCTTCACTGATAAACAGCAACGTGTCATCACACAGCAATCAAAGCCGGGTCATACAGCAGCAGAAGGATAACCGATAGACGTGGAAGTATAAATGGACGTCAATGGTAGCTGGCGATCGTTACAGGTTAACGACCGTAGCCGAAGGAAACACGACTACCACAGGGTAGCGGCGACCAATGGAAACCAAGGGATACAGTGGGGTGCCAGCACGTTCCGTCGGAGCGGGAGCCTTTCAGGCCGCATCGAGTGCCAAGGTGAAATATAATTAATATAAGATAAAATACAATAATATGCAGATAATAACATCATATAACTGTATAACATAATATAATCTTATCGTATAGCTAAATATAAATAATATTAAGATAATATAAATATAATGTAAATAATATAGCATAAAATATAACAACTTCAAATGTGCTTGAATAAATAGCTATCATCAAGATATTTCCGTGGACCACGGGTCCAACACAACAGTACGTGCAGCCACGATCATAGGTCAAGGTCAAAGTCCAACAATTGTTATCGTGCATGCTTTGCCATATGGACAGTTGGTTGGTTATTTGGGCTTAGGGGCGCATCGACTGCGTTGGTCATACAGCGCCCATGCCATATGGACAGTGACATATACTGGAACACACAGCCTTCAGCAGGACCCTTCTCGCACCAACCACGTCTTGGTTCAGCATCGGCTGCTGCACCATTGCAACGAACACCAGCGCACACCAACGGCTAACGCATGCTGCATGGACGTCCCCAGACAACAATGGACGGACAAGGACGGACAACCAAGGACGGACAACCTCCGTCAATTCGTTGTCGCCGACGGTTTGCATCACTAATCTGCACTCAACCGACGGTTTGCATCACTAATCTGCACTCAACCAGACCACAATGGAGACATGACAAATGCCATTACAGTGCTGCAGCTGCACGGCGGATGCGCAGCCGGTGACTCACGTGCCGACCGGTGCCGATGACACATAGCCGCATCGTTGGTTGAGCGGCAGCTGCTGACACCTACTAAACGGCTCTGGCTCATCCGAGGTGTCTGGACAGATTCACCCATCGCCACCGCCTACACTGAGTCAGGGGCGGATCCAGGAATTATCACGGGATGGGTACATTTCCTGGGAGGGCGCCTTCGGCGGAGAAAATTCGTTGAGCGAGGGCAGTGGGGATCCACTCGAGTCCTACCCTGCGGGCGCCTCGAGCCTTCCTGAGAGGCGTTACCTTTCCATGGGGTGGAACACATGCCCGCAGTGTCCCTCTCTAAAACCGCCTGTGCCCTGAGCCAGCCCAGGCCAGGCAATCCGCTTACGTCTCTGACGCGGTATCAGCTGACAACTGGCCAGTCAGCCGAATAACGCCCTTCCTCGGTCGGCTCCGGGGAGGGGGTCCTGATGGGGGTAGGTTAGGTTCCTCTGCCGGATACGGGGGAGGGGGTCCTGATGGGGGTAGGTTAGGTTAACTCCTCGTCGCCCGGGGATAGGTGCCTGGGGGGTGGTTGCCGGATACCGGGGAGGGGGTCCTGATGGGGGTAGGTTAGGTTAGGTTCCTCTGCCGGATACGGGGAGGGGGTCCTGATGGGGTAGGTTGGGTTAGGTACCTGGGCCGGCCCCGGGCGAGTGGGTCCTGATGCACGGTATTCAAAACACCGCTTATAGCACAGCCGGTTGCCAGCTGGTAAAGGTTAGCAGTGGACTACAACTCGACAGTTTGTGTCGGATTCTTGTTGCCTAAAACGTCATGGCTTAGTGAGACATAGGGCCTCAAAATCACACTAAGACAATCTTCTTAAATACTTGTAACGTAAATACTTGCAACGGGGCCTCAGAATCACATTAGGACAATGTTCTCAAATACTTTTCTCATTTTACATAAAGCGCTATTTTGTGGTTTAGCTTGGTTCGTTTTGGGATTAATTGATCCCTTCGGATCCACCAATTGCGGGGGGGGGGGGGGGTGCATTAGTAGCGGCCGCTTGCTAAAATTATGGAATCACCGTATGATGAAGCGCAAAAAGCACTTCCTGCTACAGCGACAGCGACAGCCATGGCGAGGTGGCCGCGGCAGCTCAGTTGGTAGAGCGTCGGACTCTTGATCGCAAGATTGTGGGTTCGAATCTCACAACCGACAGCATTACCGAGTCCACCCGCGACCAATCGGCGTGAGAGGTTGGCGACGCTATGTGACCTAGCGGTTGAATGCGGCGTAAAAGAACCCAAGGTTCTTCTCGACAGCCATAGCGACAGCCATAACCGCGCGCATTGGTGCGAGGTAGGTACAGGCTTCACCTAAGCTCAAAAGCCAACGTGAGGACAGGGCGCTACTTGAGGTCAGTGCGTGACCTGAGATCGGTGTGATGATGACCTGTAGTCACTGTGATCCGACAGATCAGCATGCGACCGCATAGGTCAGCGCGTGTCCGGTTTGATTTTCCGATATCTGGGCTCAGGGGCGCATCGACTGCTCGACTGCTTCGGTGCTTCGCGTCGACTGCTTCGGTCACACGGCTGGTTTGGCTTTCGGCAAGCACCACGAGTTAGCAGGTCACCGCACCGTCAGCAACACAGGTCGGCACGTGCCCGCACCTCACCATGAGCCCGCGTCAGACGTCGACCTCACCTCCAGATTGACGGTGGCCTTGGCCTGCTCGTACACCAGCTGCTGGATCAGCGACTGCACGCTGACCCGGAGCTCCATCTGACCGCCGTATCTGTAAACAGAGGCGCGGGGCGTCAGAGGGCGGAACACAGCCCGCAGGCCACACAGTCCAACCTACAGCCAACAGCCCACAGCATAGTCCACACAGCATAGCCAACAGCCCACACAGTACAACCCACAGACCATACGGTACAACCTACAGCCCACAGCACACAGCCCACACAGCACAGCCCACAGTCCACACAGCATAGTCCACAGCCGACACAGTGCAGCCCACAGCATAGTCCACAGCCCACACAGTATAGTCAACAGTCCACACAGTATTGCCCACAGCCCCCACAGTGCAGCCCATAGCCCGCACAGTGCAGTCCACAGCCCACGCAGTACACATATAACAGTAGGGAGTATAGTCGACGTAATACCAGCCAGATTAGCAACATCAAGAGGTTCAGAAACTTGTTCTTAACCCGTCGAGGAGAGGCATACTTAAAATGTTCTTTTTCGGTTATTCGGGTGATTTGTGCTCCAGAGTTCTTCAACTGCGTTGCGTAAACAGCTTTCTCATTGCTACGCCTGCGATAACTAAAAACTAAGTCCTGATCATTTTGGGCGGATACTGGACATTTTGGACCCACAATGCATCGTTGCCATGCCTCCCCCCCAGTGTGAGCAGATGTCCGCTGTCACCGCCAAGCCGAGCCGAGCCGAGACGAGACGAGACGAGACGAGACGAGCCGAGACGAGCCGAGCCGAGCCGAGCCGAGCCGAGTCGAGTCGAGTCGAGTCGAGTCGAGTCGAGTCGAGTCGAGTCGAGCCGAGACGAGCCGAGCCGAGCCGAGCCGAGCCGAGCCGAGCCGAGCCGAGCCGAGCCGAGCCGAGCCGAGCCGAGCCGAGCCGAGCCGAGCCGAGCCGAGCCGAGCCGAGCCGAGAGCCGAGCCGAGTCGAGTCGAGTCGAGTCGAGTCGAGTCGAGTCGAGCCAAGACGAGCCGAGCCGAGTCGAGTCGAACCGAACCGAGCCGAGCCGAGCCGAGCCGAGCCGAGCCGAGCCGCTGCCACCACCGAGCCGAGCCGAGCCGAGCCGAGCCGAGCCGAGCCGAGCCGAGCCGAGCCGAGCCGAGCCGAGCCGAGTCGAGTCGAGTCGAGTCGAGCCGAGCCGAGACGAGACGAGACGAGCCGAGCCGAGCCGAGCCGAGCCGAGTCGAGTCGAGTCGAGTGGCCGAGCCGAGTCGAGTCGAGTCGAGCCGAGCCGAGCCGAGCCGAGCCGAGCCGAGCCGAGCCGAGACGAGCCGAGACGAGACGAGACGAGACGAGACGAGACGAGACGAGACGAGACGAGACGAGACGAGCGCCGGCATTACCGACGTGTGGTGCAAGCCGACCGCGAGATCTGTCGCAAGCCCTCAGAACTGTCGCCGTCTTCAGTGGAAAACTGCATGCTTCTGTGGGACTCCTGGTGCATTCTGTGGAAACTACTGCTGTCTACCGCGGACCTCCTGTTGCCTTTCGTGGAACTGCATTTGCCTCCTGTAGAACTCCCACAACCTCCCAGCGACCGTCCACATCCTCCCGTGGAGTTCCAAACTCTTACCGTGGACGCTCCACACCGTCCACGTCCTCCGTTGATTCCCCCATTCGCCCAACATCCCCGCCGAGCCTCATATCCTTCCGTGCGGCTCTGACAGCCTTCCTTCAACATCGCCGCAGCCTGCGACAGGAAAACCACAGCCTGCGACACAACAATGACAGCCTGCGACACAACAATTATAGCCTATGGCACAACAACCACAGCATGCAGCACAATAATCACAACCTAGGGCAGGGCAACCACAGCTTTCGGCAGGACGACCATAACCTGCGGCAGCACAACCACAGTCCGCGACGGGACAGCAGAACCGACTATACACATCGTCAGCCCGAGACAGATAATGTAGCCGGCGCCACAATGCTCAGATCACGTCAGCTTCACGGTCACACCAGCCGCAACACCCGCCGCATCTCAACATGTGAACATCTGAACATCTCAACATGTGAACAAACATCTGACATCTCAACATCTGAACATTTCAACATATCAACATCGGAACATCGGAACAACGAACATCTGAACACCTGAACATCTCAACATCTGAACATGTCAACATTTGAGCATCTCAACATCTGAACATCTGAACATCTGAACATATCAACACCTGAAGCCGAAATGTCGGCCGCCCCTCGGTTTGGATCGCTCTCATGCTCAGCAGAGGCGACGCCATCTCATCACGTCTCGCTGCATGACGTCATTTGCGACACCGCATCTGCTGGACGTGGCCGGGCCGCGCCCTCCGGGTGGCCCAGGCGGTGGCTGGCTGTGCTTGACGTCACGACGCGTCGCCGGTTTCAGGTCAAATAGCGTCGCCCATCTCGCACGCTGATTGGCGGCGTGCGAACGGCAGCGACAGGTGGCGCCCGAATCCACCGTCCGAATCCAAACCTCTCTGTGCCGGACTCTGATTCAAGACGGACACCTTCTCTGCGGACCGCTCGACCTCGCGGGAGGGTTCAGCCGGGCGTGGGAGCAACACAGGTCAGCATAGGTCAACACAGGTCAGGTCGTTCGTCGTCCATCAGAGGCCGGTGACACGGCACTCGAACGTGGGCAGCCGGCTCGGAGAGCGCACAACACCGACCTGGCACAGGGTGGCGGCCCCCCCGTTCGGGAGTGGGGGGGGGGGGGAGTTGAGCCCCTGCTCAGGGACTAAGTACCCGAGGGTACCCGGCACGTCTACCCGGCAAATTCCGCATTGCCTTCCACCTCCAGGCAGGTGAATATAATCCTGCAACAGCTACTGTGTCCAGATTATGAAATTACGAAGGAAAAGGACACACCAAAAATGGTACAAACTTTTATTTTCTCCCATTTTCGTTCTTAGTTTAGTTCATTGGTCTTTAGGGTGCTTCGACTAGTTTTGTTCACTGGCGCCCACATTTTCGTTCTTGTTTACATCTCCAGTGTCCCAGGTAAATGCCGTCTTATTTCCACTCTACAACATACTTCCACTCATCTAGTTCCACTCTACACCGATCCTCTGAATTCCATACCTTTCATTTGGCTTTACTTGTTACCTTTCGCTTCCTATTTATGCTCCTAAGAATCTAACAATAGATTAGACACCAAACGTTATATTTCATGTTCAAGCTTTCGTGAAGATCGCGTGCAAGATTAATCATTTTTATTTGCATCTTCCATGGCACAAGTTGGAGATGTTCATTGTCAGTTGACGTCAAATTCCAAATGTACATCGACTCACTGCACTCAACACATATGCGTTGTTTTCCGAAGATTATTGGGGGGGGGGCACAACACATGGATGAAATGGACAGGCCCAAATGGATTGGGAGGCACACTCCATAGGGACCCATGTTAAAAGTTCAAATTATTGTGGCGAGGCAAATACAACGTTGAGGGTAAATTTCCCCCTCAAAAGTATAGAAAACAACACCCGTGATCCAACACACCTGCGGCTGCGTCCAACACACCACCACCGGTGTCCAGGATTCCCCGAGTCCGGATTCCCCGGCCGGTCGGTCTGCAACTGCTCACATATGCCTCGGCAAGACATACGACTCGGCAATGAAACGCAATGCCGGCCAGAGTGGACCGAGGCTCGGAGTCCGCGCACTCCGAGACACAGCCAGCCCGCCGACCAGCCGGCTATCAGCCTACCCTACCTGTCACCCTACCTATCATCAGTCTACCCTACCTATCACCCTACCTCAGTGCTAACATAATGGTTTTTCGTTAGGTGTGAGATGTCGAAACGAGTACAGTAAGATGCCTAAATTGACCACGGAAACGATGTCATTTAACATAGCTTATCAGTTCTTTAAACACAGTTGTTTTTTTAACCAACGGCGTGCTCATGCCTGCAACTTTTCCCCTTCTTTTCAGATACCTAACTTAGGGGTACCTATTTTAGTGATAACGACATAAAATACCATCCATATGAACTGCTATTGTATCACAAACCACATCATAGGTAATCATCTTACCTGGAATTGTGGAAACAGATTTTCGTGCATCACAATCCGCAATGGTGAACATGAACATCATGTCTATCAACGAGAGACTGTTAGAAAATAGATGTGAAGACTTCATGACGACTCATCACCAAGAACGATGTCGATACTCCGTCGGGAGGGTCTCTCTCTGTCTCTCTCTCTCTCTGTTCTCTCTCTCTCTCTGTCTCTCTCTCTATCTCTCTCTCTCTCTCTCTCTGTCTCCTCTCTCTCTGTCTCTCTCTCTCTCTCTGTCTCTCTCTCTCTCTGTCTCTCTCTCTCTCTCTCTGTCTCTCTCTGTCTCTCTCTCTCTCTGTCTCAAATCTCTCTCTGTCTCTCGCTCTCTCTGTCTCTCTCTGTCTCTCTATGTCTCTATATCTATTTTCTCTCTATCTCTCTCTGTCTCTCTCTCTCTCTCTCTCTCTCTCTCTCTCTCTCTCTCTCTCTCTCTCTCTCTCTCTCTCTCTCTCTCTCTCTCTCTCTCTCTCTCTCTCTCTCTCTCTCTCTCTCTCTCTCTCTCTCTCTCTCTCTCACTTGTGCATGGCGACCCACAGTACACCGCGCCGAAGCCTTACGTGTTGCTCGCCCCGCCGGGAACCGGTTTCCTTGCAAGTCAGTCGGACAGTTTCACTTGAATCAGATCGGCTGCAGTGCCGCCGACACCATGCGACTGTAGTCGAGTCGCCGTCCGCACCACAGCAGAGCATTGGTACCGTCCACATAAGAGTAGATACTGCATCGGTACCGTCCACATAAGAGTAGATACTGCATCGGTACCGTCCACATAAGAGTAGATACTGCATCGGTACCGTCCACATAAGAGTAGATACTGCATTGGTACCGTCCACATAAGAGTAGATACTGCATCGGTACCGTCCACATAAGAGTAGATACTGCATTGGTACCGGCCACACCAAAGTAGATACTGCATCGGTACCGTCCACACAAGAGTAGATACTGCATCGGTACCGTCCACATAAAAGTAGATACTGCATTGGTACCATCCACACCAGAGTAGATACTGCATCGGTACCGTCCACACCAGAGTAGATACTGCATCGGTATTGTCTACACCAGAGCATTGGTACCGTATACACCAGAGCAGTTACTGCATTGGGACCGTCTACACCAGAGCAGACCAAGTAGCTGGGGGCTGAGGGCTGAGTAGTAGCTGGGGGCTGACTGTGGGTGAGATTACTAGTCCTCAGATCCGGCAGCCACACGTGTTACACCGCTGGTGTTACACCACAGGTGTTACACCATCCCCACCCCCCACCCCCGACTCCATCCCGAAGTCAGCCACAATGACCCGGCTTCAGTTAGCTTGTCCATGTCTCGTCTATTAGCGGTGGGGACGGAAGGACCTTCCTTTCATTACATTACTTCCAGTATTCCATTCCATTACATAACCTGGCATCACGCAGCCTCACAGGCGCACAGCTGCGACCCGAGACGAGACAGGATGAACTCAACTACACAACGTGCAAATTTTACAAACCTTGCATGCCCGTAAACGGAGGGTCGGTCAGAGCATTGGCACCGTCGATGCACCAACACCTCGGAGCATTGGCACCGTCTACACCAGAGCATTGGCACCGTCGATGCACCAACACCTCGGAGTATTGGCACCGCCCATGCACCAACACCTCGGAGCATTGACACCGTCAAGTAAGTCGGTTTGCGGCGGCCGTTGGTGCACCACAACCACCGCCGGACGGTTGAACTGGAGGGTGCCTTCTCGCACTTATCACGTGGAAAATGCAAAACGGCCAGAAATCGGAGAGCACGCAACTGCAAGCAATACGCCTCGAAATGTCGCCTGCCGTACGTGAGCCGTCAGAACCAAGACAACTGGAGACGTCAGAACCGTCAGAACTGCACGAACGAGCATAGCCCGCGGCCAACACCATCGCAACCGCCACCACCACACCCACCAGCGCCCGAATGACTCACGTCACTCACGACGTCACCCACGTCACTCACGACGTCACTCAAGTCACTCACGACGTCACGGCTCGGAGCGCGGACACCGCACACCAACCAACGTCTCGGCAGGAGCGCCGGCGACAGCGGCGCACCGACCAGCACACCCAGTCGGCACACCCGCCGATTGATTGTAGTGGTGATCGTCGGTGACCGGCAATCGATGATCGACCATCATTCGCCGCACAGCTCGCACAGTGGTCGGCCAACGCAACCACCAGTAGCGGAACGCCAGGATACAGCACAAAGGCACGCCACAACACAGTGTAAAGGCACGCCACAACACAGTGCAAAGGCACGCGACAACACAGCGTAAAGGCACGCAACAACACAGCGTAAAGGCACGCCACATCACAACGCAAAAGCACGCCACAACACAGGGTAAACGCAAATCACAACACAGCGTAAAGGCACGCCACAACACAGTGTAAAGGCACGCCACAACACAGTGTAAAGGCACGCCACAACACAGATGCCTGGATAAGCAGTGCTCATGTAGAGACCTTCATGTAGTGCTCATGTAGAGACCTTCATGCTGCTCATGTAGAGACCTTCATGCAGTGCTAATGCAGAGACTTTCATGTAGTGCTCATGTAGAGACATTCATGCAGTGCTCATGTAGAGACCTTCATGTAGTGCTTATGTAGAGACCCTCATGCAGTGCTCATGTAGAGACCTTCATGTAGTGCTTATGTAGAGACCCTCATGCAGTGCTCATGTAGAGACCTTCATGTAGTGCTGATGTAGAGACCTTCATGTAGAGACCTTCATGCAGTGCTCATGTAGAGACCTTCATACAGTGCTCATGTAGAGACCTTCATGTAGTGCTGATGTAGAGACCTTCATGTAGTGCTCATGTAGAGACCTTCATGTAGTGCTTATGTAGAGACCTTCATGTAGAGACCTTCATGTAGTGCTCATGTAGAGACCTTCATGTAGTGCTTATGTAGAGACCCTCATGCAGTGCTCATGTAGAGACCTTCATGTAGTGCTGATGTAGAGACCTTCATGTAGAGACCTTCATGCAGTGCTCATGTAGAGACCTTCATACAGTGCTCATGTAGAGACCTTCATTCAGTGCTCATGTAGAGACCTTCAGGTACTGCTCATGTAGAGACCTTCATGCAGTGCTCATGTAGAGACCTTCATGTAGAGACCTTCATGTACTGCTCATGTAGAGACCTTCATGTAGTGCTCATGTAGAGACCTTCATGCTGCTCATGCAGAGACCTTCATGTAAGGCTCATGTAGAGACCTTCATGTAGCGCTCATGCAGAGACCTTCATGCAGTGCTCATGTAGAGACCTTCATGCAGTGCTCATGTAGAGATCTTCATGGAGTGCTCATGTAGAGACCTTCATGTAGTGCTCATGTAGAGACCTTCATATAGTGCTCATGTAGAGATCTTCATGCAGTACTCATGTAGAGGCCTTCATGCAGTGCTCATGTAGAAACCTTCATGTAGAGACCTTCATGCAGTGCTCATGTGGAGACCTTCATGTAGTGCTCATGTAGAGACCTTCATGCAATGCTCATGTAGAGATCTTCATGCAGTGCTCATGTAGAGACCTTCATGTAGTGCTCATGTAGAGACCTTCATACAATACTCATGTAGAGGCCTTCATGCAGTGCTCATGTAGAGACCTTCATGTAGAGACCTTCATGCAGTGCTCATGTGGAGACCTTCATGTAGTGCTCATGTAGAGACCTTCATGCAATGCTCATGTAGAGACCTTCATGCAGTGCTCATGTAGAGACCTTCATGTAGAGACCTTCATGCAGTGCTCATGTAGAGACCTTCATATAGTGCTCATGTAGAGACCTTCATGCAGTGCTCATGTAGAGACCTTCATGTAGAGACCTTCATGCAATGCTCATGTAGAGACCTTCATGCAGTACTCATGTAGAGACCTTCATGCAGTGCTCATGTAGAGACCTTCATGCAATGCTCATGTAGAGACCTTCATGTAGTACTCATGTAGAGACCTTCATGCAGTGCTCATGTAGAGACCTTCATGCAGTACTCATGTAGAGGCCTTCATGTAGAGACCTTCATGCAGTACTCATGTAGAGGCCTTCATGTAGTGCTCATGTAAAGACCTTCATGCAGTGCTCATGTAGAGACCTTCATGTAGTACTCATGTAGAGACCTTCATGCAGTGCTCATGTAGAGACCTTCATGTAAAGACCTTCATGCAGTACTCATGTAGAGGCCTTCATGTAGTGCTCATGTAAAGACCTTCATGCAGTGCTCATGTAGAGACCTTCATGTAGTGCGCATGTAGAGACCTTCATGCAGTGCCGGCGGACACCTCGGCGGGACGCCTTGATCACGTGACAGGTTCGGCGGCGGCGCCAGCGCCCTTGCCGATGAAAGGCGCCGCCGACCTGCACGCTGCACGGCCGAGAGATCGCCTGACGGACAGGGCGGCGATGTGCGGCGGCGAGAAAACAAAACCCGCGCCGGCGATGGCCACAACTTGATGGGCGTGACGGGCACGAGTTGAGGCGAGTGGTGGACGAGGGGGTGGAGGGGGGGGGGGGGGGGGATGCGGGCGTACCCAGCTGTTTTTCTCGCATGCTCCGCCGGTTCAGTGACGCTTTGTAAGCTCCATGGCCTGTGCAACAAGACAATGGGACAATCTGGAGGCCAGCGTGCTGCACTGCAAACCGACCCCGAGTCCATTGGCGGCAAGCACAGCACAACACAGCACAGCACAACACAGCACAGCACAGCACAGCGCCAGCACCGCGCGAGCACAGCGCCAGCAAACAGTCAGCGTAGGAATTGGACGACGCTAAACGACCCAAGCAACAGAGAATAGCCACAACCACAACGACCCAAGAAGCAGAGAATAGCCACGGCCCAAGCAATAGAGAGTACCACGGCTACAACGACTCAAGCAACAGAAAATAGCCACGGCTACAACGATCCAAGAACAGAAAATAGCCACGGTTACAATGACCCAAGCAACAGAGAATATCCACGGCTACAACGAAGCAGGGAACAGAAAATATCCACGGCTACAACGACCCAAGCAACAGAGAACAGCCACGGCTACAACGATCCAAGCAATATAAAATACTATAGCTATAACAATCCAAGCAACAGAGAATAGCCACGGCTACAACGACACAAGCAACAGAGAATATCCACGGCTACAACGAAGCAGGGAACAGAGCCACGGCTACAACACCCAAACAACCGAGAATAGCCAAAGCTGCAACGACCCAAACAACAGAGAATAGCACAGCTACAAATACCCAGGCAGCAAAGAATGTCATGACTACAACGACCCAAGCAACAGATAATACCACGGTTGCAGCGACCCAAACAACAGATAATACCACGGCTACAACGACTCAAGCAACAGGGAATAGCCACGGATACAACAACCCAAACAACAACCCAAACAACAAAGGGTACCACGGCTACAACGACCCAAGCAACAGAGAATAGCCACAGCTTCAACGACCCAGGCAACAGAGAGTAGTCACGACTACAACTACCCAAGAAACAGATAATACCACGGCTACAACGACCCAATAAACAATGCCACGGCTACATCGACCAAAGCAACAAATAATACCATGGCTACAATATTCGCATCCCCAGCACCTCCTGCCAGCCACGCTATCCATTCCATTCCGGAAGGCATTGGCTTCCGCCCCCTGCTTCTAAGTTACATATGACTGATGGCGGCATACCTACCCCCACCCACCCGCCATAAAATATCGAGGGCATCAACATTCATAAATATTCCCGCATTATGTCCACTTCAAGCACAAAAATATGTAGTTACCACTTGAGGACAAGATCTGCGGGAAGTAAGAAGAAAGAAGACAGAAGGAAAAAAGAAGAAAGAAAAAGAAAGAGAAAAGCAAAAAGAGAAAAAGAAAAGAAAAGGATAAAAGCAAACTGAGAATAAGAAAAGAAAAAGAAAAAAGAAAAGAAAAAGAAAAAAAAAAAAGAAGAAAAGAAAAAGAGAAGAGCAAAAAGAAAAAAGGAAAGGGAAAAGAGAAAAAAAAAGAGAAGAAAAAAGAAAGAAGAAAGAAGAAAAAAGAAGAAGAAAAAGAAGAAAAAAAAGAAAAAAGAGAAGAAAGAAGGGAGAAGAAAGAGGAAAGAAGCAATAATGAATGAAGAACAAAGAATAGGAAATAATGAAGAAGAAAAAGAAAAACAGCAGCGTCCATCTGAACTTTGCAGTGTTCTGCTATCACTCACTAACGCTCAGATCACAACACTTTGGCGGGGACAGGCAGAGCTGATTTGCCTGCTGCACTTGGAGCCCCGCCGAGCCGTCAGCTGTGATTGGTGGAACGGCTACGTCACGGATGACATCATATCGCCTCGCTTGAAGACACGACGGCCGACCTCTTGACCCCGCTGTCGGTGCCAGTTTTGATCTCGTCCGACAGCACACAATGCATGATTATCGAAATAAATTGGCTGTCAAGGTATCGCGATTCAAACCCATCGACGGTGTAGAATCCACACGACATGGCGACCGCCGTGCTTGACCATGACACGCTTGGTTTACGTTGAACATTCCCTCCATGCTTCAGGAGGACGCTTCACGTGAAACCATTGATCGAATGGGTCTAAGACTGCCCTGACCTGCTGGCCCATTTCCCGAGCCAGCCGGGGAGGATGCGGAGAAATCACACCGCATAAACCGCACCGCGTGCCTTTCAGCTGCGGCGATTAATCATCAAGTGGCGCCTCAACCACCGGTGGGGGATGGGGAGAGGTGATGGCAATATAATATTTGATCTCGAGAAAACTCTTCAGATTTGAACAGCTAACAATGGTTGGGTGTGGTCAAGATAACATCCATATCATGAAATGCTTTTAGACCTCGAGGAAAGTCCCATTTCCGAACATTTCGGCAAAAAACAGCCACTTGGAGTGGGGGGGGGGGGGGGGGCGTGACCCTGCAACTCCCCCTTAGATCCACCAGTAGCCTCCACTGAGACGCGCGAAATCGATTAGACAATTTAGCGAAGCAGAAGGGACGGCGCACAGTGCGTTAGAGCCGCCCTGAGTCCAGCCTGGCAGGCCGCGATGTTCCCGACATTGCCCGCCCTACTCTTGGTCTCATGTTCTGGTGTTCTGGTATTCGGGCCACCGGCGGCGCCATTTCCCGGAGCTGCGCGCGTGCCGACGTGCATCGATTTGCACACTCCTCATCGTCGGCAACCGCCTGCTAAAGGCGCAGAGCCAACGCCTGGAGGCCTGCTCTTGCTGCTGCGCAGAGCCAACACCTGGAGGCCTGCTCCTGCTGCTGCACTGAGGTAACATCCAGAGGTCTGCTCCTGCTGCTGCTGCACAACACCTGGAGGTGTGTTCCTGCTGCTGCACGGAGTCCACACCTGGAGGTTTGCTCCTGCTACTGCACAGAAGTGATATCATTCTGGCATCTTCAACTTCAGACGCCTTTCATGTCATCGTCCTATCCCTGCCCGTTTCTCCTTCATGATCCCTCTTCCCGTTCATTATGCTGATTGATTATTGACTTAGAAGCGCACGACAGCTCGGTGATTTGGCGCTATTATGGCGCTATTTGGCGCTATTATGGCGCCACGATCTTCGAACTATTAGTATCCTGGGGCTATTAATATCCTCTAACTATTAGGGCGCGAACAATAACTATTGACCGCTAATGAGTTCGTAGAATAAATAGGTCAGTAGATATAAACACGCACGGACATGGTCTCTCCGCACACACGCCCACTGCACTCCCCCGACTCTACACTGGGCGGACAAAAAGGATGGGAACATTTGAATTTAAAATAGTGTATTATTTATTGGGTGGTTCACGACGAACTGTGTGCACATTCACGGCGAATGGCGCCGCCCACACCGCTTCGGCGGCGGGCCGCGGGATTGGGAAATGTCCCGAGCGGTGCGAGCGTTGAACCCGGGACCTTCGGTACGCAGAGCTCAACACCTTCACCACTCGGCCATCCCCGCCCCGAATTGGAAACAGCACATGCATGATTGCAAGTAGGCCTTGCAAGTTGTCATGGCCTTCGAAAGGCCACGATAAAAACCCGCATCACGGAAATTATGCTGCAACTGACCATAGCTGGCTTACACGCTCGGGCGGCTGTTTCCAGCACATTTTCTACGTGGGCACCATCACGAGAGAGGTGCAGCTCGGCCGCCGCCTTGGCTAACCCAATGGCTCGGCGACACATGTCTGTCGGCACGGCCCGCACAGCCCGCACAGCCGCGACGACCGCCATCTCGAGGTCACAGGGGCTGTTGGGATCCCGCTGGCACGCCTTGCCTTTGCGATGAACTCCGGGAAGACACCCATGGGGATGAGATCTGGTGAGCTGGCTGGCCGGGTAAACTTGATCCCACGGGAGTTGGTTGGTTATTGGTTTTACGACACGTCGACCGTTGAGTCATGTAACGTCGCCAATCTCTCACGCCGATTGGTCGCGGGCGAAGAATAGCGACAGGCGAGACTCGAACCCACAACCTTTCGATTGTGAGACGAGCATCTTACCCTAGACCACTCGTCCCCTAACTAACCCAATGGCTCGGCGACACATGTCTGTCGATACGGCCCGCACAGCTGCGGCGACCGCCTTCTCGAGGTCACTGGGGTTGTTGGGATCCCGCTGGCACGCCTTGCCTTTGCGATGAACTCCGGGAAGACACCCATGGGGATGAGATCTGGTGAGCTGGCTGGCCGGGTAAACTTGATCCCACGGGAGATCAGATGATCTTCAAAAGGTATTGGATACACTTCGGGTGCACCCGTGTTGCACCCAACCGGCTGGGAGTTTGCCAAGGATTGCTTGTCAAGCATGTTGCTTAACGCTGATGCTTGATGTTGATGCTGCTGCTTGATGCTGATGCTTGCTCAGTGTTACAATAATTATTTCTCGTTAGGTGTGGGATGTCGAAATCGCTATGGAAATAATGCTGTTTAAAATATTTCGGTCCTTGAAGCCCAATTTTGGGACAATTGCATTGTACCATATAACTATCCATTTGGCGTGCATGAGAGGTACCTAATTTGGAGATACCGATATCAATGATAGCGATGCAAATACATATGCTATAAACTGGTATTGTATAACATTGCATATTATAGGCAATGCCTTTGCATGAAATTGCACTACGGGAATTTCGTTATCACGATCCCGGATCCGTTTTGATGAACATAAGCATGATACATATATACGGGATAGTGTTAGAAACAAGGCATGATGACTTCACAAGCACGCACCAAGAAGCACGATATCGATAATTATTTGGGAAGGATGCCGACTCAGTGTTCGGCAAGTGGTATATTCCACCCTACTTCACGAATAATTTATCACTGTGCTTCCTGCTGATACTCGATGCTGATACCTGATGCTGATACTTGATGCTGATGCTTGATGCTGGTGCTTGATGCTGGTGCTTGCTGCTGATGCGTAATGCTGATGCTGGATGCTGATGCTGGATGTTGTTGATGTACGCAATGCCTGTGGGGTCCTCCCAGCGTTGTGTCCCTCGGGAAAATCTTGGAGATGCGTGGATGCGAACCCGCCAACTCCGACACCGCTCCTCGACAAGCACGACTGGATGGTTCATTTGTTGGCGGTGGCTTTTCTCAAGCCAGCTATTCGTAATGATAACTGTTCTTGCTCCACGTACAATGGACACAGTTGGTCGAAAATCTGGAAGCTTGTGTGCCAGCACGACTCATTGAAACTAGACTAAGCCGGCAGTATACGTCAGTATACTGCCGGTTAGTATACTGTCAGTATACTGGCTATAAATCGGTCCTGCGAAGTGTCGTAATGTGAGGAAAAAGCGACCAACCAACTAGTAGATACACTAAGACTTATTATGTCCTGCTTGCATTTCCTTCAAGTAAATACAATAATGTGCCGAGCAATAAACTTAATAAAGGTTTCACACATACCTCGCGCAGGTGGCGGGCTTCAGGAGGAAGAACATACTACTTCTGAACAAAATCGTACTTTGCGTTTTAAATGTTAGCATTTTCGCTTACATATAACTAAAGTCGAACTGTACTTCACGGCGGTGATGTTTTCTGAAAATTCTTAAACGAATTTAACGTGCAACTCTGATCAAATCCCCAGCAATTTCATGCGATCAGTGAAGCTCAGGACCACTGCAGTCCACAGGTACTGCTACAACTGGGGATGCTGGTGATGTGTGAACAATCAGTATTCCGCAGCTTTGACCTCATCAGCCAGACACTCCCATAGCACACGGAGAACTCCTAACAAAATGGGCTCGTCGCCGCCCGGGAAAAGCTTGTGGCCAGCCATCGCCATCATCAGGAATCACCGCAATCATCTCATCCTCGCAAAAGAAGCTACCCAGTGCTCGTGTTCGCCATCCAGCAGCATTTGCCCAGATCGGTAGCAAATCGCCACTTCTGCCAAAAGCACAGCACACAAATTCATCACGCGCCGGCGAAAATTTCGCGAGTGCGCGAGAAGCCATCAGCGGCGCCAGTCGTCAACGGAGAGGCGCGAGAAACGTCCGGCCGCGCCAGCTGCGGCCGGCAGCGCAGAGTCGGAGATGAAGCCGACGAAAGTCGGCCGACGCTCAATGGCACTGATTGCGGGGAAACGGCACGAACAAGTGGTCACTTCCGCCACGGGCCATCGTCAGAGCCGGCACGGGACATCGTCAGAGCCGTCTCAGGCCATCGTCAGAGCTGACACTGGACATCGTCAGAGCCGTTGCCGAGTCGAGCACCACTTTCTCCATGCTACTCGCCGCAGGCAAACATCGGTGTTTATGGACGTAGTATTATGTTGAGAGAGTGGGGTATCCTGTTCAGGGACGGGTATCCTGTTCAGGGATGGGGTATTCTGTTTAGGGACGGGTTATCCTGTTCAGGGATGGGGTATTCTGTTTAGGGACGGGGTATTCTGCTCAGGGACGGGGTATTCTGTTCAGGGACGGGGAATCCTGTTCAGGGACGGGGTATTCTGTTCAGGGACGGACATTTTGTTCAGGGACTTGGTATTCTGTTCAGTGACGGTTGTTGGTTGGTTATTGGTTTTACGACACGTCGACCGTTGAGTCATGTAGCGTCGCCAATCTCTCACGCCGATTGGTCGCGGGCGAAGAGTAGCTACCCAGTGAGACTCGAACCCACAACCTTTCGATTGTGAGACGAGCATCTTACCCCTAGACCACTCGTCCCCCATGTTCAGTGACGGGGTATTCTGTTCAGGGACGGGGTATTCTATTCAATGACGGGGTACTCTGCTCAGGGACGGGTGTATTCTGTTCAGGGACGGGGAATTCTGTTCTGGGACTGGGTATCCTGTTCAGGGACGGGGTAACTATCGATACCGATAGCAAATAAGGATGGTCAGTACTCACGCATGGATTTCCGGTATTCTGGGGGAGGGCCGTCGGTTCCCAGACACATGTTATAGGTGCCAGAGGAATGGTCACTGGCGCCAGTGCCGGTTTTCAGACGCTTCGAGACGCGCAGAGGCAAGGGCGGATCCAGCCGGTCGGTTTCGAGGGGTCAAATTCCGACAAACACGCGACATTGTCCCCAAAAGTTCTTCGAAATCCTGAACGGTTTGCACAACAGGACTGGCGAAAATGTTATTGGGCCGGCGGGGACATGCGCTCCGCAGAAATATCGGTAACAAACGAAATATCTTCCTCGGAGTTGGGGGGAGCATGTTGGTCTTTCTTTCAGTCTGGGGGACGTGGCATGGCCTAATTGGTGCTCTAGATCTGCTGTTCTAGATCTGCCCTTGCGCAGAGGAGGCAGAACAGATTTGTAACATTCATAACTCAATTTAGCATGTGGTAGCCTCATAGACTCACAAGTCACAGATATTCACAGGTCACATTCTCACAAGTCTCAAGTCTTCGAATCTCAAGTCTCCGAATCTCAAGTCTCCGAGTCACAAGTCTCCGAGTCACAAGTCTCCGAGTCCCAAGTCTCCGAGTCTCAAGTCTCAAGCCTCAGAGTCTCAAGTATCTGAGTCCCAAATCGCAAGTCTCGTACATCTGGTGGCTGAGTTTTGAACAAGTAACGATGGCTGAGCAGCGGAGACCCGACAGTCAGAATCGCCCCAGGCGCTCGACTCTTCCACTGCACTGAGCAGGCTGGCGGGAACTAACGCTGGTGGTCCAACGAACGGAGTCACATGAATCATTCAGTGAGTGTTCGCCGCGCGCACACATGAGTCACTTGGGAAGTAACGGGAATTAACCACTCCCCTGGGCAATTACCCACCCGGATTCGCTGCCCCATGGAGAAAGGGGAGATTAACCCGCTTCTGGTAGAACTTTCAAGCATCCCCGGACATGACGTCCAAACACCCCCAAGCATTGGCCAAATTTGGATGTTTGAGCGCGGAACGACAGATACAAGAAGAACAAATATTTGCAACCTGAGACAAAGCTTTGCTACTAATTTGCACCTTTCACTTCATCTTACATCCTTCCGTATCCATCGCATCCTGAATATCTACGATATATAAGATGTAGTCAATGTTAATTCCCTTCAATAGCATGCTGGTGTAGCGCTGTTGAACATTTATTATTACACAAATTGTGCTATCAAACTGCATACAAACAAAGCAATTTCACGTTGTTATTCGAATCTTGTGTGGCGCAATTCAAGGTCTTCTTCATCTCTGGCGCACAAGTCCAACTCAATTTTGGCATGCTACCTGCGAAAGGTAGCAACTAGGAGGTGCTCGGCCTCGTGACCACCCTTGGATCTGCCTGCGGCTTAAATCACGCGTCTACCAGCTCTGCCGTCAGGCTCTACCCCGTCCGGTGAAGCTGGCCTGTCGAGTGAGGCAGCCAGGTCCGCCCCGAAGTCTGGTATTTGTCGTCGGTTCAACCGGATCCACTGGCGGATCGATCGAATCGATCGGATTGATCGAGCTGTCACGGTGCCTCCCTCACACCTGCCAGTGTGGGGGGGGGGGAGACTTCCAACACTTCCCAGCGACCGAAAACGTGCCTTTGACACGTTCAACAAGTTCATCTGACAAATTCAACGCGACCGAAAACGTGTCCTCTCTGATCATCTAACAAATTCACTGCAATTCGACGCGACCGAAAACGTGTCTTCTCCGATCATCTGACAACTCAACGCGATTCGAGGCGACTGAAAACGTGCCTTTATTGATCATCCGACAAACTCGACGCAATTCGAGCGCACGACCAGAAAGAACCGCACCGAGACACACTTCTGAACAAAACGCGCTTCCCATTCTATACAACACAACTCCCCAACGTCGTCGGTACGTGTGCCGTAGCCGCAGCCTGCTTCGGTTTTGGGCGCTACATGACCAATGAAGTCGACGCGCCCTAAAGCCCTAAAGCCCTAAAACTAACTAACCAGCCCGCTCCGGTAAGGCGGAGGTGAGCGGCAGACACTGGCCGGACCGGACGCGCTGCCCATGGCGGCACCTCGGGCCGCCCGTGACGTGACGTGCCGTGGCGTGACGTGGCGTGACGCAACTCCTGCCGCTGCCGGTCACGACGTGACGGTGCAGCGGCGGACAAAGCAGTCTCGACTGCAGGCCGCGCGACACGGCGCCGAACAAAACGTCCGCCGTCGCCGCCCGTTACCAGCCGTTCAGCCGTTCAGCGACCAGCACGACGGACTCGGTCCGCGACGCCGGCGAGACGAGGCAAGACGCCGGTGACGGAAACGTTCGCTGCGCGACGAACCTGTGGGAATCCAGCGACGGACCGAAAACTGACGGCACGGGACATGGCGGGGGAGGCACGGGGTGAGGTGGGGACATGCTGGGGGACAGGGGAGTGGGGTGCGGGACATTTCCAAAACCGTCCAGCCAGCGTGTCCCACTCCAACACCGCTGAACTGCACGATTTGAGACTGGGCAAGAGGTGCAGTATGCATGTGCGCATGAACCGCGGGTGGGGTGGGGGGTTGGGGACAATTGGAGCAGCGCCCGTTTCCCGTCCCCCAGCTTTGCACGAGGTTAGCATTGGCACTACGGGCGCTGCATGGAGAACTCGACTGCAAAATGACTCTTGACGCGCCGCCCAACTTTGGGACGGTTCCTGTGCCCCTGGTGGTGTGTGTGTAATGCAACATAATTTCCAACGAGACCGACGCCAGAACCAGTCCACTGTCATGCACACACAATATGACGTCACCCGGGAGTGACGATGACGTCACTCCCAGTCCGATCCGACCCGACCGTGACGCTTTTGAAACCTCAATTACTTTTTAACAAGGCATTCAAGGAATTACTATTTAAAAAATTCCCCGCATGGTCATGATATTCCAGATGTATGCAAAATGTAAAATGGCTGTCGAGTTATTTTGCTCGAGCTTTGCGCTCATACATCTAAAATAGGTTCAGCGTAAGGCTAATTATTTACATAATTAAAGCTTAGAACATGCTAAAAAGAACAGCCGAACCTTACAAAGCATTCGAAGTCAAAATCCATTTACTCAAAATTAGACCAGATCTTTCAAGTTAGATTTTTTCCGTTTTCATCGCAGCATCCGGTAAGGCGTTCGTGCACTGTTCTTGCTCAAAGAAAAGCTTCCATTGCGAAGCACATCGGAATCGGTCCAGCCGGCACATAAGGTCAATCTACCCAGCCACCGGTCACGTGCCTATGATGTCGTGAAACGCGACCCGCGTGCTACGAGGCCCGGCTGGTGTCGGTCCGGCGGAGAGTGCCGCGCAAGACGGCTGCATGCGGCGTAAGCTCAGCGGGAAGACTGCGAGACATAAAGCACCGAGACACAGCATAGTCAGGGTTCGAAAAATAGGCTGTTGCTGGATTTGTGGCATCCAGAACATTATCCTCTCCAGGCAATTATCCTCCACTTTTCTCATTTCGAGGTTGAATGGTGCTGTTTGAGAATGAACTGTTCTGCAAAAAAATGTTCGGGACTTAGCATTTGAGAGTGCACACTAAAATTATGATGTACCAGGTTTGAACAAAATATCCTCTCCGTTTTCGACCACCCAATACAAAAATCCTCTCCCCGTCCAGGAATACAAAGTACAAAAATCCTACCCTGAGCATGGTGCATATGAAAACCATTGGCTAAGCGGCAGAGTGCATTCAGATCTGACATACTCGCCAGGTGAGTCTAATATCAACACGATTGCTGGCAATTTCGGCTGGCGGGAATTGCTTTCTCACGATGCACATGCCGAATTTGAAGGGGCACTATTACCGCAAGCGGATTCCCCTGTCAAACATCAAACACGCACCGCAAATCTGAACGCACAGTGCCGAACCGCCCAAACACGTTCTACCTGTGCCTGAAATCCCTGCCGTCTGCAGGACTTGACTCAATAAAGTTAATGTCTCTTTGGGCTGCCCGGAGAGGTCTGTTGCGCACGGCTCGCTAGTCCCCGTCGCGATGTGGTGGTGGATGTGGTGGTGGATCATGCGCCTGCAGCAGGCCAGTCCCACAGCTCGTCTCTTGTCCTCGCCCGTTCAGCACCGGCGGGGCACCACGCTGGTGCCCCACGCGGTGCCCCACGTGGTGCCCCACGACGGACATTTAGCCGCAGGCACATAATTCCACGAGCAACACTAGTCACACAAAAAACTTACAACCTGGATTTGTGTACACTATGAACTCACATTTAGGCCATCGCTTTCCTATCACTTCTATAGACTACTCGTTTATAGCTCGTGTTGCAAGGACGGTGTGTGTAGTGCAGATGGTGATATGGGTATTGTATTATGTTGGTGTATGAATGTTGTTGCGCATCTGCTCCAACTATTGACCACAAATATATCCTTTCTTTGTAAATATCTGTGAGTTATACCCAGACTGTCGATAACAGCCACTATACGTGGAGGGCATGTATCGTGAAATAAATAAATAAATAAATAATAAAGCCGGTTCGCAGCATGCTTACGTTAGGACACACAGCTTTAGCGCACATTCCAGACAGATTTGCGACATGCGACAGATTTGCGAACTGAAGCGCTTCAGTTGGCTGAGTGTCAATTGTCCTGCCCTCTGAACAGACCGCCAGCAGCTCGACCACATTTGTGGTGCGCTATGGCGCGATATAGTGCGTTATGGTGCGCGATGGTGCGCTATGATGTGCTACGATGCGAAATGGTGTGCGATGGTGCGCTACACGCGTGTGACACGCCACCAAGCTGTATGAGCGCCAATGCTTCGCTGACAAAAAGAACATCGCCCATCGAGCATAGCCAGGATTTCCCATCACTATGCGCAATGCGACTGGATTTTCCTCACTTGGGGCTACGCTGCTGTATTTTCCATCCATGGCGGTTATGCTGCTGGACTTTCCCCACTGGAGGCCACGCTGCTGGACTTCCCCCACTAGGGGCTACGCTGCTGAATTATGTCCTACCAATGTCTACGCTGTTGGATTTCCACTCATTAATCGCTACGCAGTTGGATTCCCCCTCACTAATGGCACGTGGGTGGATTTCCACAATTTCTTTCCGGCGTTACCTTTGTCTCATCACCGAGATGAGTGGCGACCGAAAAGGTGGTAACGTGACAATCGTCTGCCGCCATGTTTGGAGCGGTCCCTATCCATCGTCACGCCGGAAAAGGAGTGGCTCAGCGCGTTGAGAAGGGAATCGGAGTAGACCAAGAGTGGACCAACGCACCGCCCAACACGCGGCGAGAATAGACCAAGAGCAGACCAACAGCACAAAGCACTGCCCGACAAGCAGCAAGAGCAGGCCAAGAGTAGACCAACTGCACAAATCACCGCCCAACACACGACGAGAATAGACCAAGAGTAGACCAGCTGCATACATCTTGGATCCGGCCTGGGGTGACACGCAGCCACGCCAGTCTAGATAAACGCCGCGTGGGAGTACACCGCGTGTGCACGTGACGGCCATTACAACATGCGGAATGCACCTCTGCGCCATTACCCACTACCCATTACCCACGGCGCGCGGCGCAGTTTACCCCGCGGATAAGCATCCAATGATTTTGAGCGCGCGGCATGCGCCTCAGCACGGGTCGGGGCTCGTTATGTATGCGTCACCACGGGGTAATAACGGTCGCCCTGGAGACGACGCGCACGCGACACCACCGGCGGCGGCACGAGCCGCTTTCAGTTGGGAAGTTCGGATAAATTTAAACAAAACAATCGTCCACTACCAAAACAGAAATAGTCCACGGATTGGCAACGTTGTGAGCCTCAACGGACATTTGAAGCTAACAGAATGCGCCCTTTAAAACGTTGAAATAAAAGCAGCGGATTTTTGAACGCAACTTATTTAGAAATCTCGTGAGGCTGTGTAGAAATCTGCTGATTCACGCCAATCGTCCCTACGAAATCCGTAACCACGACGAAACACGAAATGTGCGGTGCGATCGGACTGTCTCCCGGATCCACCCGCGCCCTGTTCGCCCGGTCGTCACAAACATCGCCAGCACGCGACGCCGCGTGTTTTGGCCCGGCTCTGCGCGCGCAACAAACGGCCTTGCCGCGGGAACTGCGCGCCCTGCAGAGCAGCCGGCAACGACGCAACGCGCTCGGTCGGGGCCGGCGCAAAAAACGCGTGCAGCTTCCGCGGGCGGACTGCGCGCACACTTCCGGCTGTCGGTCGGGCTCAAAGCGCGCCGCCGGTCACTGGCCGACCCAGGTGGCGCCACTCCAGCCGGAAAAGGCGCCACTTCACGATGGCTCGTGTGCACCCCCATCCAGTGTGCCGATTTTTTTTTTGGTAGAGTGGAGGGGGGAGGCGATGTCAAAAACGTCAATTGATGTTAAAAACAATGTTCAAATGAATATAGATAATGTATATTGATGGGTTAATTTCTATGCCCTTTGTTGATTGTTTGACGATGGCGATGTCAGTAGTGTACCTGCTGCCTTTGCCAGTCAGCAGTGCTGCTGCCAGAAGCCATATGCGTTTTTAAAGACCCAAATATAAATCAAAGCATGTCAAGAAAACACCACGAATGGCAATTTGTATCAAAAAGAAATAGTGATGTCAAAAGCAATTGTCAAGTGTCGACCTCCACTCAAATTTCAGACTATCAGGGCACTGTCCCCTTCCCTCCCAGAAGAAAATGCACCACTTCAGTGTGCTTGAGTGCACTCCTCCCCTCCGCTCAGTGGATGTTTCCGCCGAAGGCGACTCTCCGAGGAAATGCACCCATGAAAATTCCTGGATCCGCCTCTGGCTCAGAGCACGTCGCCGCGTTGGTCACTGGCGGATCCAGGGAATGCAGAGTTGGATTTATATCCTGTAATCCTGGATGTGGAGAGGAAATGTTTTGAGTAATCAAATACGGAGAGGATACTTTTCTGCAAATCTTTGGCAT
This sequence comes from Ashinkailepas kermadecensis, assembly GCA_034440615.1. Lineage (NCBI taxonomy): Eukaryota > Metazoa > Arthropoda > Thecostraca > Neolepadidae > Ashinkailepas > Ashinkailepas kermadecensis. Next base: position 84,677 of record JAOTOM010003726.1, read on the forward strand.
CAGACTTTCTGTTGGCAGTTTCCAGTGCGTCTATGACCGCGTATTCCGTCCATCTCCGTGGCCAGATGGCCACATCTGTTGTCCATCTCCGTGGCCATCTGTAGACCACTGTATCACCGAGTCACTGCCACGTTGTCAAACGGCACCATTCAACCTCCAATACGAAAAATGATAGCACAATTTTCTGGACAGGGTAATGTTCCGTATGCCAAAAATCCCGGAAGGATCCATTTTCAGATCCTGGGATGAAGGGGGATACCAGACCAGGCCACCTTCGCCTTGGGTACGGACCATGATAATCTTAGCCCACCCGCAGTACACACCTCAGGGCCTAGATCCTACGACCTAGGATAATGCGCATAATAATACTGGTCACGAGTCGGTTGGTTGGTTATTGGTTTTACGACACGTAGACCGTTGAGTCATATAGCGTCGCCAATCTCTCACGCCGATTGGTCGCGGGCGAAGAGTAGCGACAGGTGAGATTCGAACCCACAACCTTTCGCAATCGAAAGGTTGTGGGTTCGAATCTCACCCGAGTCACGAGTGAAACGCGATAATGCGCAGTACGCTTCCGCCGGTCAGAATAATACGTTTCCAAACACACCGAGCATCTCCCGTCACTTAATAACCTACCGTCTCATCATGTCGTAGTTAAGGCGCGTCATCACACCTATCCTTAATAACCTCCCGTCTTATCGTGTCGTAATTAAGGGGCGTCATCACGATCCCTAGCCTAAATAACCTCCCGTATCATCATGTAGTTCAGGGACGTCATCGCGATCCCTAGCCTAAATAATGTCATAGTTAAGGGACGTCATCACGACCCCAACCTGGTATACAAATGTCAGAAAACTCACACCTTATCACTCGCAACACAGGCGAACCAATATTGCGGTGATTATCGCGTTTCTCCGTAACCAGTGATTCCCGTATACCGGGTGGGCTCCCAAGTCTAAATTTTGCTTCCTCTGCAACAATCGAGCATGTTGGAACGACAACACCACACCCATGTGGCCACGCATGGGTGTCTCCACATGGCTGTGATGTCTCCATGGGTGTGATGTCTCCACTTGGGTGTGGCCACGCACGTCTCCAACAAAACATCCTCCAATCACTTCAGCCCGCCGCCCGAACGTGTTTTGCTTCGGCTGCATTACGGAAGTTCCGACGGGAAGTTGCCCGCCAATCTGCTGCTCCGATTTGACCCCGACCGGGTCAAGGTCGCCAGGCACCGCCAGCGCCACCGGTGCAGACCTCTCGCGAGACATGGGGTGAGTGGGTCCACAGTGGATTCCTCAGCAGACCTCTCCCCAGACATGGGGTGAGTGGGTCCACAGTGGATTCCCCAGCAGACCTGGTGGTCATTGGTTTTACGACACGTCGACAGTTGAGTCATGTAGCGTCGCCAATCTCTCACGCCGATTTGCCGCGGGTGAAGAGTAGTGACAGGTGAGACTCGGAACCCACAATCTTTCGATTGTGAGACGGGCAAACCCCTGGACTACTCGTCTCCTACTCAGCAGACTACTCACTAGACATGGTGTGAGTGGGTCCAAAGTGGATCCCCAGCAGACCTCTTACTAGACTCACTAGGCTCCACAATCTCGCTGGCCCAGGGATTCGACCCACGATACAGCGGTGCTTATACGTGTCAGGAGGATGAAACAGGATGCTATTTACCCCGCGCCCACGACGGCGGGGACGAGAGGGGACGAGTGGTCTAGGGGCAAGATGCTCGTCTCACAATCGAAAAGTTGTGGGTTCGAGTCTCACCTGTCGCTACTCTTCGCCCGCGACCAATCGGCGTGAGAGATTGGCGACGCTACACGACTCAACGGTCGACGTGTCGTAAAACCAATAACCAACCAACGACGGGGACGAGCGCAGCACGCCGGCTGCGCCGCGGCTCACAGCGGCATCCAACCGCATGTGGAGGCGGCACGATGCTTCGATCGCCTCGGGCGAAACGACGACACGCACTCGGCCGCCCCAAGGTCCCCCAAGGTCGGCGGGGTCGGCGGGGTCGCCGCGCGTCTGCCGCCGCCGGCGAACGTCACTGCCTCTGATCTGTGACGCCACGTGCTCTGACGTCACAGTCGGTGACGTCACAGCCGGTGACGTTGCTCAGTGGTATTTCCGATGGAAAGCGGAGACCAATTTGGCTGCGGCACCCGCCTGGTTTTAATTATCGGTTAAGACGAAGCCTACCTCCAGGAGCCCGCCTGACACTGGCTTAATGCGAACGTGTGCTCAGGTGCTTGTCGCATGACAGGTCAATAACAGGGTCGAGGTGGGGCTTGTTGTCCAGACGGTGGAGGGGAAAGGCAAGTACGCGTTGCGAAATAAACCCAGGCTTGCCAGAACAGGGGAGAACATATACCTACCTGCACTATAACTGATGCATCATATAAATAATTAGTCATTTTATGCGCAATTATTTTATTTAGATTACTCTCCCTCTCCCTTCCTGTAATGAGTAGCATTAAGCATAGTAATGAGTGTTTTCTAATTGGTACTTTCCCTGCCGATATTCCAAACAATTACGACGAATCGTACCGTGGTTTGCTACAGCACTTGCCCTTCGCACTGATGTCCGGAACTACACTGCGCATATTGATGGCCCCTGGCACCGACGCCATCTGGCCAGGGAGATGGACACCAGACGTGGCCATCTGGCCTCGGAGATGGACGGCAGACGTGTCCATCTGGCCAGGAAGATGGACGGAATACGCGGTCATAGACGCTCAGTGGGTCGGTAAATCAACGGCTGGTAACCCCGCCCGTGTGTAGGGGGGGGGGGAGGGGTGGAGTGGGGGCACACACACACAAACAGAAACAGGACTGCAGCGTAACCAAGTATTCAACGATTGACGAACTGACGCACTGACACTGACAAGACTGACGCATTTTTGGAATTAACCGAATGAACCATTTCTGGAACTTGTCGAAGCCATGAGGAGAACAACGCCCCAGTCTCTTCGAAAACTGTGAACTGAAATTACTGAACGATGGAACGACAATCGCCAAACACGTGGCGACGCCACGTGCAACACGGCACGAGATAAAGAAAAGTTAGCTGAACTGATACCGTTCCAAAATCTCGTTGACAACTACCCGACATCAGACCTTCCAACCTTTTCATGGTTGGTGGATATTGGTTGTAAGACACGTCGACCATTGAGTCATGTAGCGTCGCCAATCTTCCACGCCGATCGGTCGCGGGCGAAGAGTAGCGACAGGTGAGACTCGAACCCACAACCTTTCGATTGCGAGACGGGCAACTTAATGTCATAAAGTCATAAAGTGTTAAGGCTTAATAAGAGCCATAGGGCCCCATCTGGGTTAAGCCTATCTGGAAAAGGTACTAGAAATGTACATACTCTCACCCCAATCAATCCCTTATCTCAAGTTCCTAGGAAGCTATATATCGCAGCCTATCTAGCACCAATTCACCTGCTATTGCATAACACACTCCCATTGTGCTACCATAGACAATCTCATCAGTATCACATCCCGAAGGAAGGTGCTGAATCCACTGCTAGGTACACCCTATATAAAGTTATAAAGCGTTTAGACTTAATAAGAGACTGACTTCCTATTGCATAACACACTCAACAATGCATGGATTGCAATAACACACTCAACTTACCCCTAGACTACTCGTCTCATGCTGAGTATCACTCCCGCCAGTGAATAGGAAGAATACAAATTATATGCCGCCCCAAACGCACGCCCAGTGGGCGGACAAACCAACGCAAAGGTCAGGAAAACCGGTCAGGGTCAGGTGGGGCGGTGGGAAATGATGAAGAAAGGCGGTGCAAGACAAAGCCGTTGCAAGGCAGATGACAGGGCAAGACAAGGACAAGGAAAAACAGAGGTCACAGGAAAGCAAACGGCAGAACAGGCCATTTGCTTTATTTAGCCATTTGGGCTTTAGGGCGCATCGACAATGTTGATCAAATAGTGCCAATAACAGTGTTTTAGCTAGGTTTCAGTTTCCGGCTAAGGAGTATTCGCTACGCTCAAAGCAGCGCAATGTCTTTATCTCCCTGGGTAGACGACAGCAACCCGTACTTGCGAAAGAAACTTGAATAGTCGTCCAGTCAGCGGCGGGGTCGGCGGGGTCGGCGCGTGTCTGCCGCCGCCGCCTCTGATTTGTGACGCCACGTGCGCTGACGTCAGAGCCGGTGACGTCAGAGCCGGTGACGTTGCTCAGTGGTATTTCCGATGGAAAGCAGATACCAATTTGGCTGCGACACCCGCTTGGTTTTAATTATCGGTTAAGCTAAAGCCTGCCTCCAGGAGCCCGCCTCACTCTGGCTTAATGCGAACGTGTGCTCAGGTGCTTGTCAGAACAGGGGAGGACATATACCTAATTATATATATTATCGATATATATATATATATATATATATCGAATAATATATATTATCGAACCATTGCATATATTATTCCCAAAATATGCGAACATTAATCTGCATTGCGCTTATTAATAAACGTATTGTCTTTAACTCCATAGAGGTTCGCTTCGTAAAGAACAGGCTCCATGTTTTTTCCTAGTGTTGCCCGCTGTTTCTGATGTATTAGCCAATCCTATTTGGCTAAACGTGCTATCTGCAGGTTCGGTTTATGCTGGGTTTTCCTGTGGCAAGCTGTCCAAGAACTAGGACAGCCAGCTCCGGAATTTTTCATCATTTTCGACTGTTTTTGTTGTTGTTGCAGATAAACCACCACCAGGCATTAGTAGGAGTAGCCCCGGGATCACCTCAGCTAGGTAGCAAGCTAGTAACATCGTCGCAATGAGGCAGCAACAATATCGCACAGCTATCCACGGTTGGTTGGTTATTGGTTTTACGACACGTCGACCGTTGAGTCATGTAGCGTCGCCAATCTCTCACGCCGATTGGTCGCAGGCGAAGAGTAGCGACAGGCGAGATTCGAACCAATCTTTCCTCGTCCCCAGCTATCCACAGACAATTACAAGGATTTGTTCTGGTGTCGCAGGACTCAGGACGCAGGACTCAGGACGCAGGACACATCACCCACTATTTTATATATGGGACGCTACACCTCACAATATTCACCGACAATGGTGTGTGGACCGGAAGGTGGAAGGCATGACGGGAGCGGCCGACAGACACGGGCTTGACCAACGAATGGCCACATCTGTTGGACCTACTCAAGGGGGCGTTCCAAGGGGGCGCTCCAGGACAGACTGACCCACCCGCAACACCCCCACCTCTCAGAATGCGATAAAGTTGGCATGCAGGGTACCTCTGGGGCGCTGATTTCGAAAAGACCATTCTCAATCCCACCAGAATCAAAATAAAATAGCTGTACACTCCGGAATTTTCAGGTCATGGCGAAACAATGGTGCTTATGGATCGATATAAAACCATCTTTTCTGTGTAGAGATACAAAATGAAGTATGGATTCAGAATGCAAATTTAACGCTGATTTCAAATATGCAACTTATTTTGAATATTTGAACATTTAAACATTTGACCCCAATGACCACGTGACCTTTGTACGATTCGTCCTGGAACGCCCCCAAGGCTACATCAAGCCTGACAGGCTTACATCCAGGACCAGTTTCAGTGAGACATCGCCCCTGGTGTCCGCTGCATGACCACTGCAGTCGATGCCCCTACCCCCCCCCCCCGGTCCCCATGCATCGACGCCAACGTCACACAAACCGCACCCCGCTCCCGTTTCCGCGTGCCGGGAACCCGCGCGTGAAGCGGCGAGGGCGAGACAGACGGCGGCCGGACGCCGGGGTCACCGCAGCTGTGACACCGCTGACCCCGTCTGACCCCGACACGCCCGAGCGCACATCGGCCGCAGTTCGGACCGAAACCGACGCGCGCGGCGCCGGCTGTCCACCAATCACAATCAGGAGCGGAGCCAGAGGGGGACGGTGCCCACCCACCCAGGCCAGCTTCACACCTGCTCGGCCGACCGGCGGGCTGAAGGTACCTGCTCTATCCTCGCCCGCACCAAATCCACGCCATCCAAAGCGTAGGATTTTGCTTCCGAGAGAGGCCAGGCAGGGGACAAGGAGATGGAGAAGGAGATGAAAAGGAACGGGAGTGGAGAGAGGGAGCTTATATTTGTAGGGAGAGGTGTTAGCTTGATAACTTACATTTTCACACAGAAAGCCCATCCTCCACGACAAAAAAAAAGTTTGAGAGCTACAACGGCCTGCACCGAAAGCATTCTGCCACTGCATATACCGGGATCGCTACAACCGCCGCAGCATCTCTGCGCCACCGCCACCACTCTAAACCGCTGCTGCCGTACACCAGCAAGCGAGCACACTTCTGCCGCGCGGTTCACTCGTGCCTCCCGAGAACCGTGCACCCGCGCACCCCCCACCTCCCAAAACGGCTCTCCTCGGCCCGCTCCTGTCCGCGCCAGCCAATTAGAGCCGACGTCTGTGCGTGGCCCGGAAGCCGTCACTCACACACATCGACGGCCACGGCAGCCGACGGCCGCTCTACCGCCGCCCGAACCACGCCAGAACCGCCGCCCGAACCACGCCAGAACCGCCGCCCGAACCACGCCAGAACCGCCGCCCGAACCACGCCAGAACCGCCGCCCGAACCACGCCAGAACCGCCGCCCGAACCACGCCAGAACCACGCCAGAACCGCCGCCCGAACCACGCCAGAACCGCCGCCCGAACCCAAGCCGCCCGAACCACGCCAGAACCGCCGCCCGAACCACGCCAGAACCGCCGCCCGAACCACGCCAGAACCGCCGCCCGAACCACGCCAAAACCGCCGCCCGAACCACGCCAGAACCGCCGCCCGAACCACGCCAGAACCGCCGCCCGAACCACGCCAGAACCGCCGCCCGAACCACGCCAGAACCGCCGCCCGAACCACGCCAGAACCGCCGCCCGAACCACGCCAGAACCGCCGCCCGAACCACGCCCGAACCGCCGCCCGAACCACGCCAAAACCGCCGCCCGTACCACGCCAGAACCGCCGCCCGAACCACGCCAGAACCGCCGCCCGAACCACGCCAGAACCGCCCAGCCGCCGCCGACGAAATCGAACAACATCGAAGTGTGTCGCCCTCGACCAAAATCATCCTTGTTTGCACGACGCCGCTGGCGAGTCCATTGCGGGCTGCGAGGGGTGTTGCGAGAGAGATGACTGAAGAGGCCCCGGGCCATGCCGGCATCGCTCGCTCCGACCGGCCGGGGGCGCCCCTGTAAACGACCGCGCCTGCTGCTTCCGACGGATCTGGCGTACGCGACGAGTATGGTCGGCAACCGACACCAACACTGAACGCAGCATAGTGTTACCCTGCGTGACTGAAATTGTTCGATGAGGCTCTCCCGATCAATCGATGAAATGACTAGCATTGTCATAAACAAAACTGCCTGCTTAGTCATATCGATATCGATAGCGATCGATATTGCAGCATCGGCCGAAGACGCCGATCGCGACCGGAAAAAGTTCGCAATGCACGTTTTTGGGCTGCTTCTGGGCTGGCTGCTCTGAATGTATGAATCAATTAACACCACGAACGGCGAACTCAGACGATCGAGACAACTATTCAGATACCCTCTGCTTGTGTTTTCCCACCTTTTAGCAGCTACAATAATGCTTCACGCAGGTATTCAGGGCAATGAAATGGAATTGGAAATTTAACAGAAGCTCGATTGCCCAATTACATATAACCAATTTAGTAAATTATTCGTAACTCCGTCCCTAAAATTTCAATCAGGTATGCTTCAGATTGATGCCAAATGGAGGAGAGCATCTTCCCCCGCCACTATTACAGCATTTCACATTGGTCCCTATAAGCTAGATTTCCCCGGTTTCGCACCGAATTATAAATCGTACAAACTGAAGGGCCCTGTGAGATACCTTGCACGTGCCATCTGAAAAAAAAACACTCTTGAACTGGATAATTAAGCAGCTGTTGCGCCGATCGCCGACCTGACCGACAGCATGGGCACCTGGATGGAACTAATTGGGCCACCCGGCCCGTCGGCGACCGCTGATTGGCTGAAAAGGCGGTTTGACAGCTGGTCCAACTGCCGGTCGCCGCTGTGTTTACTCCACGAAGTGGGCATTGGCACAGCGTCTGACGTCAGCCAATCATGCACCTTTCCTTGATGGCAGCAGATCCTGATCAGTGTTGATCCACCACCGTGTTGTGATAACACAGTGTGGCCCACGTCGACCGGGTGGCTGGTGTTGGCTGGCAAGGGCGGATGCAGGAACTTTAACGGGGGGGGGGCGGTGGCAGTCGTCTGTCATGGACCTTCCCCAGCCGGAGAGGCGCCACCTTAAATGTGGGGAGGGGGAGCATGACCCCAATGCCCCCCACCCCCACCCCTGTATCCGCCCCTGTCGGCTGGTGGCATGGCAAGTGTTTGTTCAGCCGGATCGGCTCCGGCGGGCTCGGCGACCACGCCGTGTCTAAATCAGCTGACGCGCACCGGTCACGTGCGACACACTGAACGGCCGGACGGCGGCCGCCGCCCAGACAGGTCACGTGACGCACACTGAACAGGTCACGTGACGACTGGCCACCTGACGGGAGAAGTGCGGGCCGCGCACGCTGAACAACGCACTCTCGGGCAGCCCTGGGCACGGTTGGGTCGCTTACGGCCTGTTTAATACGCCCGCGGGCATCTGAACTCGCGAGCGTCGAAATTCAACCGAATTCAACAATAAACTGGCGAGTGGGTAGCAAAACTGGAGTGGCCCTCGACGCCCTGACCCATGCGTGACGGACGGAGGAACCTTGCGGTAATGCTCGCGTGCAGCTCACGGCATTCGCAACACATCACATCACAATCTCACGTGAAGATCGGAGAACAGCCTGCCGCGGGATGCAGACTACCAAACGGTGGAGAAAAACCCAACCAATCTAATGCTTAGAGAAAAAAGCGGCCTGATCGGATTTCAGAATTATGGAAATCTTAAAAGATGACCTACTTTGATCTATGACCCTGTCGGATCCGCAGGGCTCGGCAGACCCTTGGCTCCATCACTACACAAGCAGCTGCATGGGTCATGTAGCGTCACCGATCTCTCACATCGAACGGTCGCACGGGTTGTCCAAATGTCAAGCATGGATCGAGATTCGAACCAGAAACCTTACGGTTACGAAGGCGTATTATGAATATCGTACGAGGAAATCACGGAGGTGAAAAGCTCATACACTTCCAACATTAAGATGGAGCCCCGCCAATCTCCTGGAAGCATGCCAGTACTTCAACAGATCACAATACCAACTGGAACGCCGACAAAGGATCACAACGTCCACAGGTCTGGCAGCCTGCAGTTCATAACCTCCACAGCTGACAGCGACGACCACAAATCGTAACGCCCACGGACCCGGTAACCGGCAGTTCATAACCTCCACAGCTGATAACGCCGACCACAAATCGTAACGCCCACGGACCCGATAACCTGCAGTTCATAACCTCCACAGCTGATAACGCCGACCACTGATGACAACGCACACAGACCTGCAGTTCATAACATCCACAGCTGATAACGTCCACAAACAACCACGCCGGCCCAGCTGGCAGACCAGATAAACATGTGAGCATTCCGTAGACTACTATGACGGCTCACAGGCAGACCTCCGTGGTAGCCAGTATTGCTACAAAGGCTAACGGCGCCATGGAAACTACACTGACTGCCACAGTAGCCCAGGGAACATCACATAATACATAATACACATAATACGCGGAACATCACATACTATGGGTAGTCACGAGCCGGTGCACAGCGAGTCACAGACACGGTACGATTAATGTTTGTAATCCAGTATTTGATGGTGTTATTGTGGTTTAGGGGCGCATCGACTGCACAGGCCATATAGCATTTGTAGTATTTGATGGTACATTTTTCATTATCAAATTTTTTTCCTCATTTTCTGACACCAGAATGTAGTTTTATACTTCCAGACATGTGGAATCTAATTTGGTTTTAATAAATTTAAAAAAGCGTTTGGATATACAACAAGGGAAGCAAAACATACAAATCCACGGATATATTATGTAACCATAGTTGTATTGCCTACCTACACAATGCACTACTGCTGGGATGAAAACCGCGTTTCAGAACCCACAAGATTTGCACCACTTGTATCGAAGAACAATAAGGCAGAATCAAATTAAATGCCAAACAACACCATTCACTCTTCTCATGCGGGAAAGGATGGGCTATTTTTGCAGCGGATAATGCTTGCATGACGACAATCAAGGACGAGGCTGTTTTCCACCCCTGATCACGGAGCAGTTACACGAGCAGCATGATAAGAGGCTGACGAGCGGCGTGATTCGAGTCAACCGAAACTGAGCGCGGCTTAGCACGTCCAAATCAGACTACCAAACGGCTCGTTGTCAAATTGACACCTGTAAACTGGCCGGACCGCCCAGCGGGAGCCAACGCCCGTCAGAGCCCGCCGCGCGACACCACAGCGGAAGCCGGGGCGTCCACCTGTCGTATTCTTTTTCTATTTACCGGAGAAAAACGCCGTCGGCGGGAATCGAACCGGCGGTGGCGCCGCGCCGTCAAGGTCGGTCGCGAAGCCCCGCCCACCTCCGGTGAAGCCGCCAGTCAGCATCCGGCCCGCGCCGACCCCGGAAGTGACGCCGGCATGCGCTTTTGGGGTCAGAGAAAAATAGTCAGGCCTTGGTCGGGCTAGCTCGGCTGTCCTGCTTGGGCTGAACGACGTTTTTCCTCCGGTTCACGTTGGGAGTCGACACAGAAATCCCAACCGGCCCCGTACCAAAGCCCAAGTTCAGCCCAGCTAAACGAATACAACCATTGCCAAAACTCAGCCCAAGCATGCCAGAGCATGCCCGAGTTGAACCCAACGCCTTTATATCGATGCTGTGGCCTCGATCAGGCCACGCTTGGGCGAACTCTGGCAAATGGTACGGCGAACTCGATTTCAGCCCAGGCAATACCATAGCAGGCCCAATTCTGGCCCCATCGTGTCAGACTTGGGCATACTGGGGCAGTTGCAATCAGGAGAAATATCCATTTCGATTGGGCTGAACTACGGCTCGCCCGAGGTGCCCAAGCGAAACGCAGCTCTGCCCAACCAAATTGCTGGCTGGGCTTCGGCACATTGAAGGTAAACGGGTGACTTGGTGAATGGGTAACTTAACGAATGTGAGGCGTCACGCGAGTCACATATCTACCTCTTATCCATGGTTTATTTCAGCTTTTCGACAATGGCACACAAAAACCTCATCAATGTGGATGCACTGAACTGAATACACCGAACTGAACTGAAATGAACTGGAATGAACTGAATTGAACAGAGAGCGTGAGGGAAAAATGGGTACAAGTTAGAAGTAAGAAGCCAGAAGTCAGAAGTCACAAGTTAGAAGTCAGAGGTCAGAGGACAGGTAAAGTTGGTTGTTCGCGTCATAAAATTCATTTGTGGATGTTATGAACTGTGGACGTTTCAATCGGCCGGAGTGATGACACGTGTTCAGGAGCTTCACGGGGCTAATTGTAACCTGGAGAAGAAAAGCGCTGGGTTCGTTGATATCCTAGATAGCTACAAAGGTCATGTTACGTCCTGGGCAGCTGTGCAGGTCATGTGGCGGCCTATGCGTGCAGGTCAAATGATGTCCGCATTTCAAGGCCGAACAGTCGCGGGGAAGTCAAAGCTCCAAGCAGCTAGCGACATTTCAGCCCGATGCTATACTTTTACTTTCAGCTTTACGATTTCGATTTTACTTTTTCAACTTTACATTTTAACTCGACTTTTAAAATCGTTACCTTTCAAATTTATCCTTTTAACTTAACTTTTCAACTTCACATTTCAACTCTGCTTTTCAACCTTACTTTAAATGTTTTACGATACTTAGAATTACGGACGCGTCCGCAATCTTCAACCCTATCCACCATTCCAGCCTAGCCAACAGCATCACGAGAGTCCCAAGGATAGCAATGAAGATCAAGTCATCAAGAAGGAAGAAGAAGGATCAAGAAGGATGTAGATGAAGTCACCGTTGTCAAAATAGCCCGCTCGGCAACTGAGAACACGACACCATTTATCGAACAGGTGGAAGCACAAGCCAACACTCCCATATCAAGACGTGAAAGGCGACGTGGTACGTGCATGACACAGGCAATTCGAGGTACGCTCGAGAGAGAGAGAGAGAAGAGCCTCGGCGAACAAGTCACGACCGCGACCGCGAAGAAAAGTGACAAACGGTGCGCGAGAGGCGAGCTTCACACGAAGCTCCGCCTGCCCGCTCACGTACGTCACGTTTATGATCAGATTAGAAACACGTCTGACCACAGCCGCTGGTCGAGTCGGTGACGAAGAGACGGTGTCCACCCAGGCGTGACCACTGACCCAATCGACGGCGACTTTTCTCCCACGTGACAGTCAGATCGGCATCGGCACGGCAAAGACCGGCCGCCACCGCGGCAGGTTTTCCCGCCATGTGAGGTTGTGCAGAAGCTCGCGCCATGACGGACGCGGGTTAGCTAGATATTTGGGTTTCAAGGGCGCATCGACTGCACTGGTCATATAGCGCCAATAACTAGTTTATTCATGAAAACTCGGTTGTAAAATCGTGATAAAACAGTGTCATGCTGAGGATTCGTAACTCCCCGCATACTGTCTCAGTAAAAATATGCTTTCGCAGTCAGCCGCTTAAAAATATACGTGGTGCGATTGACAATTGTTCCGGTTAGGGCGGTCGTCCATCCCACACGTCCCGGTGTACAGATGGGTACCTCATCACGGGCGACTCAGCGCGGGGACGGGACTTGCGATTCGCTTCGGTCGGTGGCGAGACACGTACGGTTGTCCGCGTACACGCATCCGCGTACGGCTTGCAGGCGGTGTGATTGGCTGGCCTGTTAAAATGGGACTGGAGGTCACCGGCAAACCTGCGTCACCAAGGACACACATTGGCCCGGCGCCGGCGCACACACGGGGCCGGCGGTTCAGCGGTAAGGCGCCCGGCTCCCAACCGAACGGTTGTGGGTTCGAGTCCCACCTGTCGCTAGTCTTCGACTGCGATCAATCGACGTGAGCGATTGGCGACGCTATATGACCCGACAGTCGACGCGTCGAAAACCAACAACCACCACCATCGGCACACAACACTAGCACACAACACGAGAACAAAAGACCCAAACATTACCCGATATCGCGCGCATTACGATAATCGAGCACCACCACCCTCGTCATCGCCGTAGCCACCTCTGTAGACTGTACAGTGCACAGTGCACACTGTGCACTGTGCACTGTCGCTTACTACCGAACACCTAAGCCGTCAGCTATCATGGGAGGAGCTTGAAAACAAATCGAGAGCAAATAACGTTAGAGTGGACCTCTGGCATTGTTATATGCTCTTCAAACGGTGGCTGTGAGACAGACTGCAGACAGCGCAGCGGTACTAAAATTGTTGGCGCAATGTGCATCCGCGATTTTGGAAAAGTACAGCATTGCGTCATACGACGCAGCCAGTCCGAGCTACCCGCGGAACGGCCCGAGCTACCCACGGAACGGCCCGAGCTACCCGCGGAACGGCCCGAGCTACCTGCGGAACGGCCCGAGCTACCCGCGGAACGGCCCGAGCTACCCGCGGAACGGCCCGAGCTACCCGCGGAACGGCCCGAGCTACCCACAGAACGGCCCGAGCTACCCACGGAACGACCCGAGCTACCCACGGAACGGCCCGAGCTACCCGCGGAACGGCCCGAGCTACCTGCGGAACGGCCCGAGCTACCCGCGGAACGGCCCGAGCTACCCGCGGAACGGCCCGAGCTACCCGCGGAACGGCCCGAGCTACCCACGGAACGGCCCGAGCTACCCGCGGAACGGCCCGAGCTACCCGCGGAACGGCCCGAGCTACCCGCGGAACGGCCCGAGCTACCCACGGAACGACCCGAGCTACCCACGGAACGACCCGAGCTACCCGCGGAACGGCCCGAGCTACCCGCGGAACGGCCCGAGCTACCCACGGAACGGCCCGAGCTACCCGCGGAACGGCCCGAGCTACCCGCGGAACGGCCCGAGCTACCCGCGGAACGGCCCGAGCTACCCACGGAACAACCCGAATTACCAGAGAAACAGCGTGAGTTACCCGCGGAACAGCTAAACAAATCGCCGCGGGAATGGCCGCCCCGGGCCGAGGTCCACAGACGCCGAGCAGCCGAGCAGGGCGTGTCCAGGCCTCCAGTCACAGACACTAGCAGCAGGGGCGGATCCAAGAATTATCATCGGGTGGGGGAGCACTCGTCTGGAGGGGAGCCATTTTCTCGGAGGGGCGCCACTACGAAAGTCCGTGGAGGGACGCCTTTTGCTTTAAAAAAAAAATCCGTTGAGCGAAGGGAGTGCCTCTCCAGACGGGCGCCATTTCTACGGGCGCCATTTCTCGGTCAGAGGCGCGCCGCCTTTCCATAACGGGGGACACATTCCCTCAGTGCCCCCACCCCTGTACCCGCCCCTGACTGCCAGTCAGTTGGCCGTCAGTCACGATGTGAACGACGCCCTGTTTACGGAGATAACGAGGCGCACCAACAAGTGGAACGCGTCCGAAGGTCCAGCGTGCTGTGCAGATCGTCGCCTCGCTGAATTCCAATGCTGTCCTTTTGCGGAAGCGGGTCGTGGTAACCCTGGCAACCATGTATTGCTGTATTGCTCGTGTATTGCCACGATTGCTCTGAATTGCTCGTGGCGCACTATATTGCACCAATGTGCCATTCATTGCTCACTTGGCACCAAAGTGCCAAGTGATCTGAACGAACTCTGGCTATACTGGATAGCACAGAGTGCTGCGAAATTTTCGGCAACATCTTTCCCGCCTTCCAACTTGCGTGACAAAAATTGATGCACTCTGACTAAGGCAACACCACGTTTGTTATTGTTTTTTTTTAGGGAAGCTGGGGGCTCGACTTGCAGAAATACCGGATAACATTATAATCTATTCGAAGTAGTTTGGCCATCAATGCCAGCGAATTAGCGAACCAGCTATAACCTGCATTGATCGCCCGCTACCGGAGGTACGCCACAATCGATGCGCTTAGCTGTCGGTGGATGTCAGGGCAGCCGGCCTGATAGATGCCTGTCGGGAGAGTCGTCGGCCCAGAGGCTGGCCGTCGCCTCAGCACAGCAGCACTTCCGGGTCGTAGGTGGCGCTCAGGTTAATTTCACCAAACCGGCTCGGTGCTACTCAATTACGTCATTTGCAATGACTTAATTCGAAACACAGACCGTGCGTCGCGCGACCAGCGGCGCATCTCATAAAAGTACAATACATCTCATAAAAAATACACCGTGACCAGCGGCCCATCTCATAAAAATACGCCTCCACAATAGCGGCGCGGACAGTGAGAACTATCATAAAAATACATCCCCGCAATTGTGCTACACACAGCGAGAACTATCATAAAAAGACACCTCCACAACAGCGGTACGAACAGCGAGAACAATCACAAAAAGACACCTCCGCGACAGCGGCCCATCTCATAAAAAGACATCTCCGCAATTGTGCTACACACGGCGATAACTGTCACAAAGACACCTCCACAACAGCGTCTACACAACACGTCTAGCGAGAACTATCACAAAAAGACACCTCCGCAACGGCGACACGTCCGGCGAGAACTACGTAGCACGCCGACGTAGACTCTACGCCCGTCACGCCGACGTAGACTCTACGCCAGTCACGCCGACGTAGACTCTACGCCCGTCACGCCGACGTAGACTCTACGCCCGTCACGCCGACGTAGACTCTACGCCCGTCACGCCGACGTAGACTCTACGCCCGTCACGCCGACGTAGACTCTACGCCCGTCACGTCGCCGCTCCACGGCCGCCTCAGCGGCGTGCGCAATCTTAAACGACCAATCGAATAAACCGTCGGACGAATTGGTGCCGTTCCGCTCTCCCGGTCCGGCGGAAACACGTCGGACCAACGGTGATCTCCGATGCTGTAAACGGGCGGCCGTCCGTCCGTGCCACACAGACAAAGCGCTCGGCACCGGCCTGAATAAGGCAGCACAGTTGTTCGACATGGACGATTTGTTCCAATTTGTGGGTGATTTGTCACGTTCCGCCGTCGGTAGCAAGCTCCAGCTAGGAGGCACTCAGATTTACATTCGACTTAACGCCCCGATAACGTATAATCAACATTCAGAACGGTACAGAACCACATCGGCCACCAACATTACTTGATCGTCCAGGTGGGAACAAACCGTAGGAATTTCCCAGTCGTCAAACTGGCCCTACAATACTTGCCTTCCATAATCCCAGCTTGGTGAAGCACGGTCTTCACGTTGACATAGTTCTTCGGTTATGTAGGAATTCCAAAATAGCCCAGTGTCATCACAGAGGAACTAGTGTTTGTTATTTTCCGCCAAGAATATTGGTTTTTCCTTTCATTATACGAACGGCATGCAGTGAATATGCCCCCACCATTGGATTGTTCTGCATTCAAGTGCCGACACAGGTACCGACATAGAACACTACAAGTCTATCGCATATACTGCTGGCTGGATTAGCCGACATAGAACACTACAAGTCTATCGCATAGACTGCTGGCTGGATTAGCCGACATAGAAGACTACAAGTATATCGCATATACTGCTGGCTGGATTAGCCGACATAGAACACTACAAGTCTATCGCATAGACTGCTGGCTGGATTAGCCGACATAGAACACTACAAGTATATTGCATATACTGCTGGCTGGATTAGCCGACATAGAACACTACAAGTCTATCGCATAGACTGCTGGCTTGATTAGCCGACATAGAACACTACAAGTCTATCGCATAGACTGCTGGCTTGATTAGCCGACATAGAACACTACAAGTCTATCGCATAGACTGCTGGCTTGATTAGCCGACATAGAACACTACAAGTATATCGCATAGACTGCTGGCTGGATTAGCCGACATAGAACACTACAAGTCTATCGCATAGACTGCTGGCTGGATTAGCCGACATAGAACACTACAAGTCTATCGCATAGACTGCTGGCTTGATTAGCCGACATAGAACACTACAAGTCTATCGCATATAAGACTGCTGGCTTGATTAGCCGACATAGAACACTACAAGTCTATCGCATATAAGACTGCTGGCTTGATTAGCCGACATAGAACACTACAAGTCTATCGCATATACATACTGCTGGCTTGATTAGCCGACATAGAACACTACAAGTCTATCGCATAGACTGCTGGCTTGATTAGCCGACATAGAACACTACAAGTCTATCGCATAGACTGCTGGCTTGATTAGCCGACATATAACACTACAAGTCTATCGCATAGACTGCTGGCTTGATTAGCCGACATAGAACACTACAAGTCTATCGCATAGACTGCTGGCTTGATTAGCCACCGCGGTGCACGAACGTGAACCGGATATCATTCGAAAGCTCTCCAGGAGTAGTGCCCGAAACTGGCCTCATTTGTATTTTAAAATAACGGTTCGACTAAAATGGCGGTTAATCAGAAAAATACATTACAACAGCATTTGAAATATCCATTCCTCGCAGACACAAAGTTAAAATCATTTGGAAGCTAGTTACACAGCGAGTGCTACATTGAATATAGTATATACATTGAATATTGAATATAGTCACATTGGTCCATCATGCCACAATTGGCAGTGACCTTAAACTCAAATAACGAACTGACTGAATATATTTGCCCGTGTATGAGCCAAAAAAGTATAAGAACTATCAGGCGCGCACCCAGGATTTTTCCATGGGGTGGGGGGGGGCGGACCGAAAAGGGCACAGGGCAGGGCACAGGGCAGGGCACAGGGCAGGGCATAGGGCAGGGCATAGTGCAGGACACAGGGCAGGGCAGAGTTCACGGTACAGCACAAGGCACAGGGCAGGGTACAGGGCAGGGCACAGGGCACTTTTAGATCAAAAGGGCACCTAATTGGGACAGGCATAGGACAGGAAAGGGCACAGGGGAATGTCATTTTTAGGCCAAAAGGGCAGTTTTGGGCCCAAAGGGCACCTTTGGCACAGGCGGGGCACATAAGGCAGGTGATTTTGGGGCTAAATTTGGGACATTCCGGCCAAGAGGGCACTTTTCGGTCAAAGGGCACTTTTGGCCAAAGGGCACTTTGGTCTCATGGGGGGGGCGGGCCCTGGGCCCTCCGGTGCGCCTATGAGAACTGTCATAGGACAATGTCCTAGGATAACCTTGATCGTGCTGGTTCCAATAGGTAACTCAAGTCGTGCAATGCAAGTTGGATACTAGCTAAGCCACGAACACAGTGTCTAACTAGGTCCTGGTCGCGCAATGCACTTCATCTTGACCTGGGCTCAGGTCACACGACGATGGTCAATCAAATTGGAAGAAAGAACTTCTCGTACGCATTTACGCATACCAATCGCATACATACCAGGGGAAAACCGGGCTAGAAGAACATGCATCTTACAAAAATAGGAAAATTCGTCCAAAATTGTCTCTGAACTCAGGTCACTGACCGAACCTCACACATAAATCCGAGATACACGTTTTGCAGACACTGCCAATTGTACGCAAGTACCAAGTTTAACTTCAACATTTTTCATTTAGATGAGTTATCGATCCTGAAACATTATTTTGGAGATGGCTCTCTTTAACTTAAGCTAGTTCAACGACCTTACATGGCCCGAAGTTGAACCTTACACATCAGACACAAAACAAGATGAAGGCAAATGTACTGAAAGTTTGACGGCGTTGCGCGCCGCCGTTTTATCTCACGGAAAAGGGGGGGGGGGCGTAAAACAATCCCCAAGGCGAGGCAGGTTAAAACTACCTCAAACAATATCGACGCTTCAACGCGTCACATACAAATTTTCCAGAATGATGCACCAAGTGGGTTTCAGCTCGCTATAAAGTGCACACCACTAGCACCTTTTGAAATTAACGGCGGGGGAAAACTACCTTTTGCATGGCCAATGTTTCGTCGAAAGCCATTTTTATGTGGTGCACACCCACATAACCAATTTGAAAGTCATTTGTATGTGGCGAACACCACCCATATAACCTATCGCGAAGCTTCGGTCTGATTGAAGGTGGCAGTGGAACCACCACGCGTATGTAGTGCCATTCCTTGTGGGCACGTTACTTGCCGCAAAGTACGGCTCAACACTGGGCCGTGTTGGGGGAGGGGGAGGAGGGGGGGGGGGGGTGATGCAACGCCCCAGGGCGTCTGGCGACCACGGGCAGCGGCGGTATCCCGCCGCCTGTCGCTGCTGACGTCCTCCGCCGACCTGATGGTAGACAAATGGACATGTGTCGACTCACCCAGCTGTTGCGTCATCAAAGGAAAAGTTTGGAACCGTGCACACCTCAGGGTACAAGACAACGGCGCTCTAAGACAGAAATTCGGACATTTCGAAAACGACGTCAACATTTGAACGTTATGTGGCTATTGACCTATTGCACTTGAACTTTGGGTTGAAGCTGAACATCGCACATCGGCAGTACTCCGAGGTACTGAGGAAAACTACGTCGATAATTGCATGCCAATATCGATAATTATGTATACGACGCACAGAACAGCCAAACGTGAAAATACCCGAATTTTGCGAGACAAAATCTGCCATGTAAACTGAGCGGAGCGCCATGTAACTGCCATGTAACTGCCATTTAAACTGCCATGTAAACTGCCATGTAAACTGAGCGGAGCGGCCAACCAGCAATCCGAACTACAAAAACCGGATACCATCGCGAGGTCGTGTCACGTGCAACTCGCTGCTTTTTGTTCCATGTCTCCGTTTCACCGTCTGCTTGCAATGCTACAGGGTGTCGCAACAACCGCACGCGCTGTGGAAGGTGGCAACGTGCCGTAGACAGGCCAGGGTTAAGCCACTCAGCAGTGGAGTTCAGCCGTAGACAGGCGAGGGTTAAGCCACTCAGCAGTGGAGTTCAGCCGTAGACAGGCGAGGGTTAAGCCACTCAGCAGTGGAGTTCAGCCGTAGACAGGTGAGGGTTCAGCCACTCAGCGGTGGAGTTCAGCCGTAGACAGGCGAGGGTTAAGCCACTCAGCAGTGGAGTTCAGCCGTAGACAGGCGAGGGTTAAGCCACTCAGCGGTGGAGTTCAGCCGTAGACAGGCGAGGGTTAAGCCACTCAACAATGGAGTTCAGCCGTAGACAGGCGAGGGCTAAGCCACTCAGCAGTAGAATAATCTTTGGTTCTTTTACGACGCATTCAACCGCTAGGTCATATAGCGTCGCCAACCCCTCACGCCGATTGGTCGCGGGTGTACTCGGCAATGCCGTCGGTTGCGAGATTCGAATCCACGATCTTGCGGCACGACGCTATACCAACTGAGCTACCGCGGCCCCCAGCCACTCAGCGCTGGAGTTCAGCCGTCGACAGATGAGGGTTAAGCCACTCAGCGGTGGAGTTCAGCTGGCTGAGCCGCCAGCCTGCCGATCGTTGGTGACGTCACATTGGTGACGATCGCGCAGGAATGAAATATTCGTGAAATAGGGTGAAATAGGGTGGAATTAATTCCCTTCCCACTTTCCACACACCAATTCGGCATCATTCCCACATAAGCATTAACATCGTGTTTCTTCACCTATGTTGATGAAGCCTTCATGCATCGATTATAACGGTAGCTCGTTTATAAATATTATGTTTACGCTCAGCGCGACAGATGGTGATACACGAACTTCACACGTATCACAACCTAACGTTAAGGGGGTATCAATGCTGTGGTCGGTTGCGCAACGCCAGTTCGCAACATTTTAGGCATTTTCACCATTATCGTTGGCACAGGCATCCCTGAATCAGGTATTTCTCAAAACTAACGAAAAATGCAAAACAAGTGGTGGCCGGAAGTGACGTCACGCGCCAGCCGCCCGAGAGCTCGCCGGTTCGAGACTCGGCAGCCGCCGGCGAACTTTCGCCGCCCGCAGCCGAAAGGTGCGACAAGTCGGCGCCGCTGGGCCCGCTCGGCAGCTGACTGTGTCGCGAAGCCGTCGCGAGATGCTGGGTCACTCGTTCACCTGCTGCTGCAGGGGTCGCCGACCCGCCTGCTGCTGCAGGGGTCGCCGACCCACCTGCTGCACCAGGGGTCGCCGACCCGCCTGCTGCTGCAGGGGTCGCCGACCCACCTGCCGCAGCAGAGCCGGACCGGCCGACATCGGCTCCACTCGCCGGTCACTCGTCCGCTGCCGACGCGCGGCCACTTTCTCGAGGGCGGCCGACGCGGCACGGGGTCACGCGGTCAGCACACGGGTGGTCACAGTCGGCACACAGCCGTGGGAATGTGGGGATGGAGGCACGGGACCCCGGGGTCTGACGCTCACGTAGAGGACAGGGTGCCGACCGACCAGGGGGTCTGGCTACCGACCGTCCCGGGGGTCTGATGCTGCAGTGTTAAAATAATGGGTTTTCGTTAGGTGTGAGATGTAGTGCCGAGTACAGTAGGATGTCGAAATTGACCACGGAAACGACGTCACCTAACATAACCTATAAGTTCTTCAAAGAAAGAAAGAAAGATCCAACAGCGTACTCCTACGCACACCTTTTCCCATTGCCTTTATATGCCTAACTTAGAGGCAACTATTTTAGCGGCAACGAAGCAAAATACCTATCCATATCAACTGATATTGTATAACTGACCACATCATAGGTAATCATCCTACCTGTAATTGTGCTAACAGATGTTCGTGATAACAATCCGCAATGGTGAGCATCAGCATACTTATCAACAAGAGACTGGTAGAAATTAGATATGCAGACTTCATAACGACTCATCACGAAGCACGATGTTGTTACTTCGTTGGGAGGGATGCCGATTCGGTGTTCAGAAAGTGGTATATTCCACCCTTGTTCACCAATAATTTATCACTGTGATGCTGACGTAGAGGACAGGGTGCTGACCGTCCCGGGGGTCTGACGCTGATGTGGAGGACAGGGTACCGACCGTCCCTGGGGTCTGACGTAGAGGACAGGGTACCGACCGTCCCGGGGGTCTGACGTAGAGGACAGGGTACCGACCGTCCCGGGGGTCTGATGCTGACGTAGAGGACAGGGTGCCGACCGTCACGGAGGTCTGATGTTGACGTAGAGAACAGGGTGCTGACGGTCCCGGGGGTCTGATGCTGACGTAGAGGACAGGGTGCTGACCGTCCCGGGGGTCTGACTACCGACCGTCCCGGGGGTCTGATGCTGACGTAGAGGACAGGGTGCTGACCGTCCC
Organism: Ashinkailepas kermadecensis; assembly: GCA_034440615.1. NCBI lineage: Eukaryota > Metazoa > Arthropoda > Thecostraca > Neolepadidae > Ashinkailepas > Ashinkailepas kermadecensis. The sequence goes on from JAOTOM010003726.1 coordinate 106,871, forward strand.
GGGGGTCAGACGTAGACAGGCTGACCGTCCGATATTAATTGGTGAAATTATTCACGACTTTCAAGCGATTGCTAATGGAAATGCAGGGGCGCACATGACGAAAACATGCTGGATTACACGATGAGGATCAGCATTGCCATCAGCGTTGCGAATAAACAAAGAAAAACAAGCCAACACTCAGCTTCGGATAAACATGCGTGATAAGCAAGTTGGATCGTAGTTGGCTGGCCAACTACAATTCAACCCCGAATCATTTGTCATCGCCACGGCCACCACCGGAAAGAAGTCCTCAAATGAGCTCGGCGAAGTATCAGCAAAAGTCGGCGTCTGCCAGGCCTCGCCGGTGTTGGCTGTATACGAACGACAGGATACAATTGCTTTCTAGCTCACCACTTCGAGCTAGAAAGGGCTCTCCTGTAAAGGGCTGAATATGCTGTTGGAGATTATGGACAATTAACAATAAATAATAATAATTAAATATTAAATTATTAATTAATATTAACTAAATATTAAATTAAATTATTAAATAATTAATAATAAATAACAAAAAACAATAAACAAAACGCCATCATCCCAAAGCCCAGCGGAAGCGACGGGCACAGCCGAGGAAGGCGAACCTTGCGTCCTTCAACGACGCTCTCCGGCCGTCTGCCGCGTGGGGAGCCGCGGGAGCCGTGGGAGCCGCGGGAACCATGGAGAGCAGTGGGAGCCACGGAAGCCGTGGGAGCCGTGGGAACGACAAACCCATCACGCCGAATCATCGCGTCAGGTCGCGCGGTCAACGAGCCTCGAACCGGCGACCTCTCGATTGCGATTCGGACGCGTCGACCAATACACCACCGCCCCTAACGCTCTAACGCGCTAACGACGAGACCCGCCGCCGGCTATTGTGGGCTCCCGTCCGCGGCGGTCGTCACAAAAACGACACACACGCCCTCTGGGAACCGGCGGCGGCCGCCAGCCGACTTCCCACCGTCAGCGGCACACTGTAGACCGCATCCAGCCGCGTCCAGCCTGTCCCACCGCACTTCACCGCCATTGATGACAGCCACCGGGCCGGCGGTGCCGCCAGCGTGACCGTGTGGTGTAGTGTGGTGTGGTGTGGTGTGGTGTGGTGTGGTGTGGTGTGGTGTGGTGTGGTGTGGTGTGGTGTGCCGTGCTGGCCACTCGCTGGGTGGTCGGCACGGCGGGTCTCGGACCTCTCTCATCCCAGACCGCCGTAACACCTGATGATCCGCTCCAACCTCCAGCCTCAGCCTCCGCTGCTCTTTCTCTCCTCTTTCCTTTACCTACTCTACTCTCCTCTCCTCTCCTCTCTTTCCTTTACCTACTCTCCTCTCCTCTCCTCTCTTTCCTTTACCTACTCTCCTCTCCTCTCCTCTCTCCTTCCTCTCTCCTCTCCTCTCCTCTCCTCTCCTCTCCTCTCCTCTCCTCTCCTCTCCTCTCCTCTCCTCTCCTCTCCTCTCCTCTCTCCTCTCCCTCTCCCTCTCCCTCTCCTCTCCCTCTCCTCTCCCTCTCCCTCCCTCTCCTCTCCTCTCCTCTCCTCTCCCTCTCCTCTCCTCTCCTCTCCCTCTCCCTCCTCTCCTCTCTCCCTCTCCTCTCCTCTCCCTCTCCTCTCCTCTCCTCTCCCTCTCCTCTCCTCTCCTCTCCTCTCCCTCTCCCTCCTCTCCTCTCCCTCTCCTCTCCTCTCCTCTCCTCTCCTCTCCTCTCCTCTCCTCTCCTCTCCTCTCCTCTCCTCTCTCCCTCTCCCTCCTCCCCTCTCCTCTCCTCTCCTCTCCCTCTCCTCTCCTCTCCTCTCCTCTCTTCTCCTCTCTTCTCCTCTCTTCTCCTCCCTTCTCCTCTCTGCTCTTCTCTGCTCTTCTCTGCTCTGCTCTGCTCTGCTCTGCTCTGCTCTGCTCTGCTCTGCTCTGCTCTGCTCTGCTCTGCTCTGCTCTGCTCTGCTCTGCTCTGCTCTGCTCTGCTCTGCTCTGCTCTGCTCTGCTCTGCTCTGCTCTGCTCTGCTCTGCTCTGCTCTGCTCTGCTCTGCTCTGCTCTGCTCTGCTCTGCTCTGCTCTGCTCTCCCCCGAATACCGATCGAGACGGGCAGCCGGCCTCCCCAGTCGCTGCGTCTGCGACTCTCCTCCACCATCGCCTCCTCGCACCCGGCAGCAGTTTGGACATGGACATTGGACATGGACGGGGCGACCTTTGCACCGCGTCACGGCGTCACGGCACCGACTGCCGGCGGACACGACAACGCCGTGTCACGTCACGCGCGCACGTGACGCCGCGTCACGAAACGGCACCGGCTACAAAACTCGGCCGAGTTGTGCGAACTGCGGCATGACAACCCGCGCACCTCGGTTGGCTGTCTGGGCTTTCGGATGCGCAGACCAGGATCGCCATTCAGGGTCCAACCTGTGCACCCGTGTACGTTATGCGCTCGTGTACGTTGTGCATCCACGTACGATATACACCCGTATACGTTGCACACCACTGTACGTTATGCAACCGTGTACGTTATGCAACCGTGCACGTTATGCTTAGTTAGTTATTTGGGCTTTAGGGCGCATCGACCATGTTGATCATATAGCCGTGTACGTTATGCACCCGTGTACGTTGCGTACCCGTGTACGTTGTGGACCCGTGCACGTCATGCACCCGCATTCGTTGTGCACGCGTGCAAGTTGTGCACCCGTGTACGTTGTGCACCAGCGTCCGTTGTGTCAGAGCTATCCTTGAATCGCGCCACATCGTAGTCGGCTGCTGACACACCACACCACCGCCGTCACTGTGCTGGCCGATGCGCCACTGTTCAGCATCACCACAGCGGAACAACCAACAATAACGGCGGCTGGGGAGGGGAGGGGAGGGGAGAGAGGGTGGACCCGCCCTGCCGCGGCCCGGCCCAGGCCCAGTGGTCGACTCATGCTGAATCAGTGCGGCCAGGGCGGCCTTTTAACCCGCGCCGTCTCGGTGGGGGGGGGGGGGGTGATATCCCCTCCCCCCTAAGGTTTTCCGCAGATAGTGAAAGAACGGCACGCGGCAGCGCGCCGTTCTTTCACTATCTGTGTTTGCTTGTGCCGAAATTTGGCATACCTTTTCCCACATCAATTTGGTTGGTTGGTTATTGGTTTTACGACACGTCGACCGTTGAGTCATGTAGCGTCGCCAATCTCTCACGCCGATTGGTCGTGGGCGAAGAGTAGCGACAGGTGAGACTCGAACCCACACCACATCAATTTGGCATGTGGTGCCAAAATTTGAGGTCAGGTCGTCTTGGGTCAACGAGTTAGTTAAGGTCAAGTGAGATCACCTCCAAGAAAGTTTAACCAGTCGTCACGCTTTAACGGATATATATTTTAATGAAACTTTCAGCGTTTGCTTATCTTTAGGGACGAAACAAAACGCACCAGAGGAATGATATTTTTTCCGTTTTTGATTACTTCTTAGTTTTGGATCGTTGAGTGCTTGCTGTATGTAAGGCATATTTATACACAGTAGGTAGTTTTTAATTGACGCTCCTTACAATGATTCAGAAGTTTGAAATTACACGTATTATATTTCGGGCACAACCCTTGGTCACATACATTCGGACAAGTGACAAGACATGTCTTGTCCGAATGTATGTGACCGAGGGTTGTGCCCGAAATATAATACGTGTAATTTCAAACTTCTGAATCATTGTAAGGAGCGTCAATTAAAAACTACCTACTGTGTACTTATTAGTTTTGAATATTTGCCCATTAGGGCTAAAATCTAAGATTCTGGCTAAAGTAAGCATTTTTATGGAGAGCAAGTTGACCTCGAACAACGTTTTTTCGGTCCGCCCTACCCATTAGAAAAATACAAATTAAAGAAAATTGAACACCCAAAATTTTGAAATTTCCAAAAATTACAATTTTCATTTTTGGGTGGGCCAAAATGTTAGGGACATGGTCGATTTCGCCTTCTTTTTCTGATTCCAAATTTTTTTCTTCTCAAATATCCTCCAAAATGAACTCCCCAGAGCCAAAAACATGATGTAAGTCGTGGAAACCTAGGCCCCCTAGTAACGTCACTTTTTTAGGCAAAAAAATGGGGTGGTCTCTGGCCCTACTCGTCGAGCGCTTTCCGATGACACCTGTTTCGTTTTCGTGCGACGCTTAGTTTGGAGATTAGGGGGGGTATCCCCCCCCCGAGACGGGGTGTGAGGACATGACAGGAAAGACGTCAGGTCGGGTTAACGTCAGGAGGGGTTAACGTCAGGAGGTCGGTAAAGTTCACGATATGCCAAATTTTACGTTACGTTGGCAACGTTTTGCGGGAACTTTTACTGGTGCGAGGGCCAGTGCCTGCTTGGTTGGCGCTTACACCATCGAAACCACACGTTCGTAATGTTTCCCTCCCTCACACACAAATCAGCACCGAGACACCGCCGGCATCGAAGCAGGGGGCGAGACGGCGGAGGGGTTGGTTGGTTATTGGTTTTACGACACGTCGACCGTTGAGTCATATAGCGTCGCCAATCTCTCACGCCGATTGGTCGCGGGCGAAGAGTAGCGACAGGTGAGATTCGAACCCACAATCTTTCGATTGCGAGACGAGCATCTTACCCCTAGACCACTCGTCCCCTCGGCGGAGGGGACAAGGCCGCACTGTCGCCGAATGCTAGCATTGCTCTTACGGTGCTGTATGGAAAGAACAACCTGAACCATCATCTCCACCTCCACCTGAGCATCTCCACCTGCTCGGAATCCAGACACGCACAGCACGTCGTCTCACGGTGAGCCAAAACCAGAGCGCTGCTCCCATTGGTGGACGGGTCGCCGCGCGGCGGCTGAATAGCCACCGGGGTCAGAGGTCACGCGGCCGCCGGCAAATTCCGCCGGCGGCTACGGCGCTCACCGATTCCCGGCACGATATTCCGCGGCCCGACTCGCCCGCTTCGGTCGACAGGTCCGCGACGGCCGTACCCGTCGGCGCTTACGATTTCGGATTTCGATTCGGCCGCAATTTGTGCACGGGCATACAATCACGTGGCATACTTACTCCGAAACAAGCGTGATGGAATTTCCAAAGTATATGGCGTAAGTGGTCCGACAAATCCGAGAGACAGAGCACACTTGTCTAAACAGCAGCGATCACTCGGACCTCAGACTGGAACACAGTCCGAGTCACATTCCTTCCTTGTTACACGCCGTCGGCGGATTTCACGGACTCTGACGTCATGTGTCGTTCTTTGTTTATTCCACAATACATCCACGCCGAGATTTCGTGGAATTCACGAGGACCGGGCGGACTGTGAACACATGTCCTGTCCCGTGCGCTTTCGAACATGGTGGCAACGCTCATGGGACATGGTGGTCAGACCACTGTAATAAGCTGTCCATGTCCTGACATCTGACTTTCGAGCATGATGGCGACGCTCATGGGACATGGTGGTCAGACCACTGTAATAAGCTGTCCATGTCCTGACATCTGACTTTCGAGCATGATGGCGACGCTCATGGGACATGGTGGTCAGACCACTGTAATAAGCGTCCATGTCCGCATCTGACTTTCGAGCATGATGGCGACGCTCATGGGACATGGTGGTCAGACCACTGTAATAAGTGTCCATGTCCTGACATCTGACTTTCGAGCATGATGGCGACGCTCATGGGACATGGTGGTCAGACCACTGTAATAAGCTGTCCATTTGACATCGACTTTCGAGCATGATGGCGACGGGGACATGGTGGTCAGACCACTGTAATAAGCTGTCCATGTCCGACATCTGACTTTCGAGCATGATGGCGACGCTCATGGGACATGGTGGTCAGACCACTGTAATAAGCTGTCCATGTCCTGACATCTGACTTTCGAGCATGATGGCGACGCTCATGGGACATGGTGGTCAGACCACTGTAATAAGCTGTCCATGTCCTGACATCTGACTTTCGAGCATGATGGCGACGCTCATGGGACATGGTGGTCAGACCACTGTAATAAGCTGTCCATGTCCTGACATCTGACTTTCGAACATGGTGGCAACGCTCATGGGACATGGTGGTCAGACCACTGTAATAAGCTGTCCATGTCCTGACATCTGACTTTCGAGCATGATGGCGACGCGCATGGAACATGGTGATCAGACCATGTTCCACATGGTATACGAGTTATGGATAGTTATATGGATATGGATATGGATATGGATAGTTCGTAGGCAATTTTGTCAAGGTAATACGATTGGGCTGAGTTGCACCAAAAGTGCCTCCACGGGTGTTTATACCACCAACGACGAGGTTTTCTCCAAGTGAAGTTCGGAAGCTGACAAATGACACAGAAGCTTACACAGATGGCTAACGGCGTTCGCATGGCGCAAAACTTGCCAGGACGCTCCGCGAATGAAACCCACGGAATATGCGACGTCACTCGCAGCGGCAGCGATAAATTATTCGCAAAACAGGGTGGAATATACCACTTACTGAACACTGAGTCGGCATCCTCCCCAAGGGAGTATCGACATCGTGCTTCTTGGTGCGTGTTTGTGAATCATTAATTCCTCGTTTCTAACTGCATTCCTTTTACAAGTATCATGCGTATTCTCACCATAACGGATCGTGATAACGAACATTCCGTGGCGCAATTACAGGTGAAGGGTGTGATGATGTGCTATCTTATACAATGCCGGTTTATAGCATGTGTGTTTGTATCGTTATCGTGGATATCAGTGTCACCAAATTAGGTTCCTCTCAAAACACACAAAGCTGGAACAATAATATGTACGCAATTTTCTCAAAACTTGGGTTGCAGGACTTAACAAATTTTGCATTATCATTATTTCCATGACGATTTCGGCATCTTGCTGTACTCGTTTCGACATCTCACACCTAACGAGAAACCATTATCTTAACACTGCGCAGCGGAATCCGAGGAATACTTGCGGCGAAGAACGCACCCACGGCATCGCCCAGCGCAACCCGCCAGGCCCGCCAGGCCCGCCACCCCAGAGTCATAACTCTGCCCCGCACGCCGGCAGGGCACGATCCTCCTCAGCCATCTGCCCTTTCCACGAGTTGACCCGCGCACACAAACCGCCAGAACGTTATGACGTCACCACCTGAGACTTTTTGCTCGACCTGAGACTTTTGGCAGTTGGCCCGCGCACATAGACCGCCAGAGGACGTCATGACGTCACCACCTGAGACTTTTGGCTCGACCTGAGACTTTTGGCAGTTGACCCGCGCACATAAACCGCCAGAGGACGTCATGACGTCACCACCTGAGACTTTTGGCTCGACCTGAGACTTTTGGCGGTTGGCCCGCGCACATAAACCGCCAGAGGACGTCATGACGGCACGACCTGCGACTGCCGAAAACGACGTGGCCCGGACTTTCCCCCTCGACAGCGCCCCATAGATTCCTGCGTGAAACTGCCCACACCGGAATATCCATCGTGTCATCCCCATGGCTCGAAAGCATTTCTCATCCCCTCTGCCATGAGTGTTTCTTTTCAAGTGATGATGGATTCCGAAACGGGTTTTAGGCTCATGTTGCCCACTGTACACCTGTGGTACGCCTATAAACCCGATGGCAAATCTGCTACATTGCTCCGGTATGGACGGGGTTGGATTTGTGCTTTGTAATCCTGGATGTGGATGGGAATTTGTATCGACAATCGAATAGAGAGGATACTTTTCTTCATACCTGCGAAATCGGAATATCAGCTTGTACTTCCAGTGAATCTTGAGTACTCGGTCACAGAGCAGCTCATTGTCAAACAGCATCATTCAACCTTCAAATACCCAAAAAATGAGAGGATGATGTTCTGGGGAGGAAAATGTTCCCGATGCCAGTAAAAAAATCCAGGAACAGCCTACTTTTCCAACCCTGGATATGAACCGTTTGCGTGCAACAAAACTGGCGTCGAAGCGATTTTCCATTACCATTCGCATCGGCGTATCACGCTCGTCTCTCGGTAAATTCTGTTCAAATTTGCTACTATTCATGCCACGCCCATAGGCGAAACGCTAAACTACACCCATATTTTGGCGGGAAACATGCCGCCGCCTCTCCCCTTTGGCGCCGCCCCTGACCACGTGCATGTTCCACAACTTTAGGACTGTCGCAAACAACAGCAGCTTACGCATGTTCACGCATGGGACAGCTGCTTGGACTCTCAAACTACTGTGGCTTACAGCTCAACCGAAATTTCGGCCACCTGGGCTCGTAATTATGCACAAGCTGAAAAAAAATTTCACTCGTGAGCTCAGCAAACACGAAGAGCTAGGCGCCTCCATTGCGGAGATGCCGGTTAGGGCCACCAGTAACCCATTTTCACCTTAGGGTTAGAGGCGGATACAGGGTTGGTTGGTTGGTTATTGGTTTTACGACACGTCGACCGTTGAGTCACAGCGTCGCCAATCTCTCACGCCGATTGGTCGCGGGCAAAGAGTAGCGACAGGTGAGACTCGAACCCACAATATTTCGATTGTGAGACGAGCATCTTACCCCTAGGCCACTCGGGAACACTGGGGACATGTGCCCCACCCCCATGGAAAGGTGGCACTCCTCTGACCGGAAAAGGTTCCCTCCGGGGAGGCTCGCGTGCCACCCCCTTGCTGAACGGATTTTTCAGCCAGAGGCGCCCCTCAGAGGAATAGGAGTCCTCCTGAGAGGAAAAGGTCCCATCCAGTATGCTCGAATGCACCCGTACCCCCTCCGCTTAGCGCATTTTCAGCCGAAGGCGTCCTCCAGTCTTTCGCAGTGGCACCCCTCCAAACAAGTGCCCGCACTGAAATTCCTGGATCCGCCCCTGCCCCGGGGATCCGTTCCTGTGGCTGCAGCCGGTGCAGCTGGCCCCTGCCTCTGGCCGGTGCAGGGACACTGGCAAGCACATCGGCGACAGCCCCACACAGGCCGCCGCCGCCGCCCGTCCTCTCGGCGGCCACTTCCGCTCCGCGCTAGTCACGTGACGTGACGTCACGTGACATGACGTCACGCCGTGACGTGCAGCAGTGCGGAACGTCACGCTTTGTTCGGCCACTGGTGGCCTTGAGATGACAGTTCGCGTCCACGTTGGCGAGCTGTGCATCCTTCTACATCCAGGACTCGTCCGAACAGAAAACAGACAGCTGGCTAAGCATGGGGATTTTGGGCTGAGGATAAAGCAATTTCAAAACACCCAAACCGCCTAGTTCGTTACGCCAAGAACTGCCAAATGTGCGCCGTTATTTAACTGGAGCACGGCCAATGACTGGAGCAGATTCGAGCAATGAGTCCGTATCAGACTACGTTGCAGATTCCGTGTCCATGCATATATTGCGTAAATGCATTGTCGATGCACTTAAGCAAGTAAAATGCTTAGCTCTGGGATTAATCTATGGACCTATAGGATAGGAGCTAAGTTCTTTTTCTGACTTGAACAACCATATGTTACACAGACTCCGTGCTCCCACCCGATGCCCTTGCTCCAGTCGACTCGATAAACCTTGGCGGAAATTTTGCAGTCTTTGGGGTAGCGAACTTGGTGGTTTGGGAATTTGATAATTGTCAATGGGCATATTTAGTCTCAGTCCGATATTGTTCAATGATATTGCTGTGAAATATTGTGACATTGTGTAATTGTTTCGAAGTCGGACTCGCCAGCGCGTTAATTTCAACATCACGGGGGGGGGGGAGGGGAGGAGAGCGGGAGGAGGCATGAAGAGCACTTGGCAACGACGACCAAGTTATACTTCACGTGCGAACAGAGGTTGCCATCGGCCGGCGTAAACAGCCAAACCTAGCTAGAGCCAGAGCCGCGTCCGAGTTCAAACTTCACAATCACATGCACGCGAGCCGCACGAAGTAAACACCTCAGAAGAAGCAGGCCGCCGTGCAGGTCACGAGACAGCAGCACAAGACAGCAGCACGAGACAGCAGCACAAGACAGCAGCACGAGACAGCAGCACGAGACAGCGGCACGAGACAGCAGCACGAGACAGCAGCACGAGACAGCAGCACGAGACAGCAGCACGAGACAGCAGCACGAGACAGCAGCACGAGACAGCAGCACGAGACAGCAGCACGAGACAGCGGCACGAGACAGCAGCACGAGACAGCGGCACGAGACAGCAGCACGAGACAGCAGCACGAGACAGCAGCACGAGACAGCAGCACGAGACAGCAGCACGAGACAGCAGCACGAGACAGCAGCACGAGACAGCAGCACGAGACAGCAGCACGAGACAGCAGCACGAGACAGCGGCACGAGACGCAGCACAAGACAGCAGCAGAGACAGAGCACGAGACAGCAGCACGAGACAGCGGCACGAGACAGCAGCACGAGACAGGGAACAGCAGCACGAGACAGCGACGAGAAGGACCAGCACGAGACAGCAGCACGAGACAGCAGCACGAGACAGCAGCACGAGACAGCAGCACGAGACAGCAGCACGAGACAGCAGCACGAGACAGCAGCACGAGACAGCGGCACGAGCCAGCAGCACGAGACAGCGGCACGAGACAGCGGCACGAGCCGCGGCGGCACAACTTCCGCACACAACTTCCGGCCGGGATTTAACTCGCGCGACACCGGCAACCCCGGCCGGCGCGGCGCACGTCCCGGAAATCGGCCGCTTCCGGTCGCCGCCGTGCCGGCCGTAGATCAGAGGACGCGCCGACAGCGGCGGCACAGCGGACGGCGCTCGGCGGTGGGAGGAGCGCCGGGGACACGGACCGCCGCCGGGGGACACCACCCAGCCGAGGGTCGTGCTCCAGCATACACAGCCGGTGGCGCCGGTCACTGAAAGCGACGAAGAGCACGCCGAAGAGCAAGACGAAGAGTAAGAGTCAGTTTCCTTCTCATGTCGGTTCATCTCACGGTACACGGCACAGCGACGGACGCCACTCCACTGTATGGGGCGGGGATGGCCGAGTGGTTAAATTGTTGAGTTCTGAGTACCGAGGCCGCGGTAGCTCAGTTGGTAGAGCCTCGGACTCTTGATTGCACGGTTGTTGGTCCGAATTTCGCAACCGACGGCATCACCGAGTCCACCCGCGACCAATCGGCGTGAGAGGTTGGCGACGCTATATGACCTAGCGGTTGAATGCGTCGTAAAAGAACCCAAGGTTCTTCTTTTTCTTGAGTTCTGGGTGCCAGAGGTACCGGGTTCGACACTCGCACCATTCGGGACATTTCCCAATGTCGCGGTCCACCGGCGAAATGGTGTGGGTGTGATCGTATTAGCCGTGATCGTGCATAAAATGCGTCGAGAACCACCCAATAAACAAACAACAAACAAACCTCACTGTACGCCCTCGTCTGTGCCGACGACATCGACAGCACCATGTCTCCCGGTGGCGTCACTTATCTCGGATGCCGTCACTTAGCTCTGACGACGTCACTCATCACGGATGACGTCATCGGCCGTCCCAGCCGGTGCGGCGCTTACCTGCAACACAGAGAACACCATGGTCGTGAGCGCTGTGGTGGCTGCCGCCGCGCTGCGTTTCACAAAGGTCCATCGTGCCAATAATTGTCCGCCGACCACGGTGGGATGGTGGCGGAGGTCGAGAGGTGCCTCCTCCACCCTGATCTCCGCTCCCGCCCGAGGCGATACACCGGCGGTGCGTGCCCGTTACGCGGGAATGACGTGCGCCAGGGCGGTAGTGACGTCATTGGGCGAGCCGTGCGCGCTGTGCGTCCCGCCCGTGTTTTCCGCCGCGGTGGTTATTGTTCAAAACAAATGACGTCATCGGTCGTCGGCGGGAGAAATTGGCGGAGGCATGGAGAGCAGCAGGCAGACGCCGTCAACCAACATTTCCCAATCGCGCGGCCCACCGGCGAAACGGTGTTGGTTGGTTATCGGTTTTACGACACGTCGACCGTTGAGTCATGTAGCGTCGCCAATCTCTCACGCCGATTGGTCGCGGGCGAAGAGTAGCGACAGGTGAGACTCGAAGGCGAAACAGTGTGGGCGGTGCCATTAGCCGTAATCGTGCATAAAGTGCGTCGAGCACCACCCAATACACAAACAAAGCCGTCAGCCAGCGGAAAAAGCGGCGATATGCGGGCAACACGCGTTTCGCCGACAGCCTTCGCTGACAGAATGACAAGTGTGACGCAACACGCACGGACTGTCAAAGACAGTCGACGGACTGGCAGTGGGGTCTGTCAAAATGTGGCCCGGCGAACGCGCGTGGGCTCTCCGGGAGTGAATTCGGAGCACGCAAGTGGTGGGCAGGGCTTCGGAAGTCGAAGGCACGGAACGGCAAAAGCGTGTTGAATTTCGCGAGGTAGAGGCAAGAAATACAAATGATAAAAAAGACGAACAAGAATAAACACTCGTCGACGAGGATTTTACTTCACTGCGAGACAAATCGTCTTATACCGAAGAGATTCACCACAGGAAGAATAATGAATAGAATCACTGGCGAATCTAGGGGGTGGGGCAGGGCACCATCGCCCTCCCCAAGAGGCCGATTTTTGCCGAAATCTAGCACCAAGAGAGAACTGTCTCGAAATATAAAAGCAGTTGAAAAATATTATCCTAAGCAGACCCCACGAATGCCAGCTGTTCAAATCTGAAGAGTTTTTTTATCGGATAATTATTTCCCCATACCCACCACACCACGGGTCTATCTGGATCCGCCCCTGGATGCAATGTTAGACGCTTCCGGCAGATTTTCCGTGTCAGCCGGCAGGCATCAAGTCAGGTGAAAATCGCGTGCCGGGTCACCCGCGGTGCGGTCCATACGTCACGGCATAAAAGCGCCTCCCCCGACGACCTACAGTTACCGCGCACCTCCGCTCCCGGGAAAGCCGCGGCCCCTGCGCCAACAGTAATACACGACCAGGGTTAGAAAATATGTTAGTCCTGGATTTTCAGCATCAGAACATTTGTCCCCTTTGGTGCTGTTTGACAAGAAATTGATATCTAACATGTGCTCAAGTTTCACTGGAAAGTGCCAGCTGAGCTTCTGACGTCACAGGTTGAAATAAAAATATCCATACTCCATCACCACAACACTTTCATCCCCACATCCCGAACTAGGAAGCACAAATCCAATCCAGGTTGTCCACCTGTCACGCGACCACTTCAACACCTCACGCGATCCAACCATGCGCACGACACCTACACGTGACTAAACACAGAACCTGCAGCCGGCCAGGGACACGAGTGGCTACGTTCGCCGGTAAAAACGTGCCAACATAATCATCCCAGTCGGAGAACACCAGCCCGTCTTCACCCACAGATCATCCCAGTCGGAGAACACCACCACGTCTCCACCCATAGATCATCTCAGTCGGAGAACACCACCACGTCTACACCCACAGATCATCCCAGTCGGAGAACACCAATAGATCATCTCAGTCGGAGAACACCACCCCCGTCTCCACCCACAGATCATCCCAGTCGGAGAACACCACCCGTATCCGCCCACAAATCATCTCAGTCGGAGAACACCACCCCGTCACCACCCACAGATCATCCCAGTCGGAGAACACCACCCCCGTATCCACCCACAAATCATCCCAGTCGGAGAACACCACCCCCGTCACCACCCACAGATCATCCCAGTCGGAGAACACCACCCGTTTCCACCCACAGATCATCCCAGTCGGAGAACACCACCCCGTATCCGCCCACAAATCATCTCAGTCGGAGAACACCACCCGTCTCCACCCACAGATCATCCCAGTCGGAGAACACCACCCCGTTTCCACCCACAGATCATCCCAGTCGGAGAACACCACCCCGTTTCCACCCACAGATCATCCCAGTGGGAAAACACCACCCCGTCTCCACCCACAGACAGACCATGCACTAGCCGAAGGCCACACATATTTCGATATTATATGCCAAAGATGAAAGACGACGCGCTTATGTTGTATCAGTCGTGTTTCATCACACCGAAATCACCAGACTGTTGGTTGGTTATTGGTTGTACGACACGTCGACCGTTGAGTCATATAGCGTCGCCAATCTCTCACGCCGATTGGTCGCGGGCGAAGAGTGGCGACAGGTGAGATTCGAACCCACAATCTTTCGATTGCGAGACGAGCATCTTACCCCTAGACCACTCGTCCCCTCACCAGACTGTAGGACATCAGGTGCACTACCATCATGCCATCCTGCCTTCAATGTCACGAGAACACCAAAACGGACCATGATTGGTGCGAATGTTGTGACGTCACGTGCTTCTGCGACGTCCGGCCAGAGGCTTCTGAGCGTCACAGCGCGAGAGGAGCGTTTTGCAACGGATGCAATCATTTTTCGCCAACTATAATTGGGCGCCTGTGAGGTGGGGTGCGTGGTGAGGTGGGGTGCGTGGTGAGGTGGGGTCGCAGCCAGCGAGACCAGTAGCCACATGGCGTCACGTTACACGTTACACGGTGAAGATGACAGGCGATGCGGTCATTCCGGCTGGAGCCGAGTGATGCAAACCGAAGCAAAAGTGGTGTCTACCTTCCTGGATCGCTTGGAAGAGCCACCTGTCAGCAGCCATTGGAGCAAGGCTGGAGGATGCTGGGGCCGGAAGCTCAAGCGGAGTACGGATGGGGGTTGGGGCCAAAGCTGTTCATTTGAGTGAATAGCCGGCATCACATCTGACGCATGCGCAGTAGGTCGGGACACGCTGTACCTCTACAGAACTGGTGTTGTGACGCACAATACAAAATGACTTGTTCAGGAAGCCGAGGGCTTTTCTGCTCACATTTTTCAATCTCCAATTTTCTTCAGCTAACTTCATGTTCCACAGCATATTCGTCACGGCAGCAATGCGGACCAACAAGTGCGTGACGTCAGCACCAAGTTGGGTTGCGCTGCCGCCATTTTTTATTGTTCTTTTTTGCAGCGGCGGAGGGGCGCTATTCTCGGGGAGCTCGTGTGTAATATCTAAGACAAAGTTCGCGATGAAAGCACCATAATTGGCGTCGGACAAAAACGGCGATTCAATTTCACGTATTCTCCCGTCACCGACAGCAAACATCGGCGGAAGTCAGCACTTACAACGGCCAAGTGTCGGCGGCGGCCTGCTATTGGCTCGTCAGCGAGCTGTCGGCAACGCTGGCTGCTAGCGAACACGTCAGTGAGCGCCGGCACACTCATCAACCCAAAAGCGACCCGGAACCCGACTCGATCTCAAGAGTCCGGACGCTGGTGCATGCCACGGGGCTCGGGAGCCTGCTCCCCGAACTGGCTCGACGCCGACGGGTCGCCATCGCCCAGTCGGTGCGGCGATGGACTCTGGATCGCGAGCTCGCGGGTTCGAATCCCACAGCCGGCGGCACTGCCGAGTCCGCCCGCAACCAAGCAGCGTGAAAGGTTCGACGCTGTACGAGACGGCAGTTGAATGCGTCGCAAAAGAACCCAAGGCCTTTCTCGACTTCAGTTCAACCTGCATTTGAGATGATCCCGAAAATGTGAGCCAAAAAAAGAAAGAAGGCGAAAGTGATTGGACAAGAAAAAAAAAACGAAAACGAAATAAAAAGGTAGTGGGAGCACCAGAGCACTGCCACCACCTTGCCCCTCAAACACCCCGTACTTCAGCACCGATGCGTCAGTCTCCTGAGCCATCAACGGCAATACAATACGTCACGTAGGCGGCGACAACTGCCCAACGTCAGTCAGCTGAGCAGGTGTGGGCGGTCCGCTGATCGGACGCGTGACGTCACAGCCGCCGAGCTGGAGCGCAGTGGCGAGACAGCGGCGCTGCGGATAGCGTGCAACAGCGGGCCACCGGTCGGTGCGGCGGTCACCCGCTGCTCGACTCGGACCGTGGCCGGCCAGAGGCTCCAGAGGCCAGAGGTGGTCAGGGCTGTCAGACGGGGCACAGAGAATGAATGACGAGAATGAGAGGGTAGGGGAACGCCGGCAGGGCGGAGCGGGGCGTGGCAGCAGAGCAGGGCAGGGCAGGGCAGGGCAGGGCAGGGCAGGGCAGGGCAGGGCAGGGCAGGGCAGGGCAGGGCAGGGCAGGGCAGGGCAGGGCAGGGCAGGGCAGAGCAGAGCAGAGCAGAGCAGAGCAGAGCAGAGCAGAGCAGAGCAGAGCAGGGCGAGACATCAAGGGCGGGGCTGAGCAGGGCAGGGCATGGCAGGGCAAGGTAGGACCATGGTGGGACAGGGCGCGGCACAGGTAGAGGGTAGAGTAGGATTGGGGGACTAGGGAGGTTAGGTATGGGAGTTGAGATCATCCTATACGCATGTCAGCGTGCATTTTGCATACATGTCATTGCACATGACAACAAAGCATATCGTCATAGGATAAAAGTCGTTTTCGATACCACGGGAGCCCTGTACCACGGGAGCCCTGAGCCCTGTACGGGCGCGGCCACGGGAGCCCTGTACAAACATAAGTTTGTACCTAAGTTTGTCCTGTACCTAAGTTTGTTTGTTTGTACCTAAGTTTGTCCTGTACCTAAGTCAATGACGGATGGCAAAAGAAACAATTTGTTTGCAAGGCGTTTCACTTCATGAAGCAAAGTTCGACAGTCACAACTACGGCTCCGTAGCCAACTTTGTGAGCGGTCTCTGTGTACTTTGTACGAAGTACGCGCACATCTTGTCAATGACTTCAGTTGGCGAATTGGTTAGTCGGAGTTGTTTGCTGTTACCATGCTGCTGCACTGATATTACCCTGCTGCAACTTTGGTGTTACCCTGCTATTAACCATGTTACCCTGCTGATACCCTGATGGTGGTGGATTTGTGCTTTAGGGCGCGTCGACTGCATTGGTCATTTTGCGCCCATGCTGATACCCTGATATTATCCTACTGTTGCCTTTATTAGCCTCGAGTTGGCCTGCTATTATCATGATGTTAGCCTGCTGTTACCCTGTCGCTATCCTGTTGTTATCCCGTTGTTATCTTGCTTCAGCAGTGAGGTGATCAGGTACAGCGACTTACCGTAGATTTGTACCTAAATCAAGTCTCGGCTGGGAGTCACATGCCAACAGAAATCTTAAAATTTCATCTTTGATTAAATTGCAACTACAAATGACAGACTTCAAGCACGAACTTGCACACAATTGTGAACTGCAATTACCGTCTGAGCAGTACACAGAAGCAAGCAATAGGGAGCCGAAGAGGCAGAGCTTCCTATCATCGCCAGCGATTTACTTGCGACTTAGCCAGGCCTCAAAACAAGCTCTTCCCGATGCCGTGCGTCTCAGTCTCGGTCTTCAGTCTCGCGTCTCGCCTTCAGAAACATAGCACATCTCCTCGAAATTGGGGGGGGGGGGGCATGGCCAGTCTACCATTCGCCAGTATCACCAGTGCCATCAGCCTCAGGTAGAAAATGGCCAGCACAATCGCCGTTGCAAGCGCCAAACTGGTGCTGCTAGGAGAAACCTTCATTGATAGGAAATTACTGCAGCAGCTATTGAAGCTGGACTTGCCGCTTTCTCTACTCCTCCTGGCCACTTATCCAAGTAGTTTTGGGTACGTAGGTCCCAACTCTGTGTGCACACATGTGGTCCCCCGTGTCTCTTGTGGATGGGTGTACCACCGGTCAGGTGTGTCGGAACCACCGGTCAGGTGGGTCGGAACCACCGGTCAGGTGTGTCGGAACCACCGGTCAGGTGGGTCGGAACCACCAGGCCAGGTGGGTCGGAACCACCGGTCAGGTGGGTCGGAACCACCAGTCAGGCGCGTCAGAACCACCAGCCAGGTGGGTTGGAACCACCGGTCAGCCAGTGTCCGTCGGCTGACCGGCCGCGTCGAGAGAAAGTCGGCAACAGCGACACGTCTCGCGGTCGCCGCAGCGCACGTGACACGCCACATCGGATGGTCACGGTGTCACGTGATCTAGCGACGGTGGCCGACTGGTTGACCTCTGATCCCCCGGCTCTGACCTCACGGCGGGTTAACGGACATTAGCCCGTGCACAAGACAATCTTGTCGAGAACATTAGCAGCCCCCACTGTGCTAAAATGGATGTTTCATGCAAATAAAGATCCTTACCAAAATTGCATATATTAACTTGGAAACAATTGTAGCAGAGGTGGATCCAGAAATTTTCAGTGGGTGGGGGCACTTGTCTGGAGTAGCACCATTTCATCGGGAGGCCACCACTGCGAAAGTCCCCGGAACGACGCATTCGTCAGAAAATCGTTGAGCGGGGAAGGGGGTGAACTCAATCAAGCATGCTGAAGTGGCAAGAATGCAGTGGCACTTCTAGCTTTAATAGCTGCCATAGTAATTTGCTACCAATGAAGGTTTCTCCTGGCAGCACCAGTTTAGCACTTGCAACAGCGATCGTGCTGGTCATTTTCTACCTGAGGATGATGGCACTGGTGATACTGGTACTCTGGCCATGCCTCCCCGGGCGGAGGAGATGACGTTTCTGAAGTCGAGACGAGAGACTGAAGACCGATACTGAGGCGCACGGCAAGACAGGATTGAGACACAAGACTGGGACACAAAACCTCGCGGGCTTTATTCGAGCAGCGAGTGGTGTCGCCCAGTGACGTCACGAGTCCAGTGACGTCACGAATCCGGTGACGTCAGAGGAGGGATGCCGTGGCGCCAGTGATAAATTATTCGTGAAATAGGGTGGAATATGGTACCTGAACATTAAATCGACATCCCTCCCAACGAAGTATCGACATCGTGTTTCGTGATGAGTCTTTATATCTAATTTTTAACAGGATCGTGTTGATAATTACCATGCTGATGCTTATCATTGCGTATTGTAATGCACGAACATCTCTTAGCGCAATTCCACGTAAGAAGATTACCTATGACGTGGTCTGTTATACAATATCACTTGATAAGGATAGGTATTTTGAATCGTTATTGCTAAAATATTTGTCCAGAAGTTTCGTACCTAAAACAAAGAAAAAAGGCACACATATGAGTACGTTGTTGGATCAAAATTGTGTTTAAAGAACTTATGAGTCACGTTAAGCGACATCGTTTCAATAGCGAATTTCGACATCCTACTGTATTTGTTTCGACATCTCACACCTAACGAAAAACCATTATGTTAACACTGTGTGACGCCTACAGTGTGATCAAACAAACCGTGGGAGAAGCATGTAATAAGATGGAAGCCCCTGGCCACGTAGACATTGTGGACACAGTTCGTGTGTACAAACGTCGTTAAAGGGGGGGGGGGGAGCATGTAGTATGTTGGAAACCCTGAGTTACAAGTGGAAGAGTGTCGACATGGTAAGTATTCAGTGACGCCATGCTACGTGAATGTAAAGGCAGTTGGGTGTTGCCAAACAAAAGCCACACAATAACGCACTTACGTGAAGGAAGACGTGCGACAAGCTACGCAATATTGTACACACTTCAACACGGATGGTGTGGGCAAAAACGCAAAATGCTGGATATTCCCGGAACGTTGGTGCTGCCGTCACTGCAACCCACGCTCCACGTGCAATGTCTGACACACCACGTCCTCCACTCACGATCTCAACTATTGGATAGCGGTCAGTTCCATACGATTCCGTAAAAGAACCTGGGGAATTATTCAGCCACTGTGGAGTCTTCGCTGCTACTTTTCGCCCGCGACCAACCGGTGTGAGATATTGACAACACTACTGACTCATAACAGTCGACGCGTCGTAAAACCGGCAGCTACCATAGTTAACCTACCACGAACCCATGGGTGGAAAATTGCATTATTTTAGGCATAAATCTGATAGGAATAAGCACGTCATAATCAGAGTAACAAGCACGCTATACCCAGAGGAATAAGCACGCTATAACCAGAGGAGTAAGCACGCTATAACCAGAAGGATATGCACGCTATAATCAGAGGAATAAGCACGCTATATCCAGAGGAATAAGCACCAGAGGAAGCGTGCCTTTCACTGATATACCGGCAGATTCAATTCATTGCATCCCTTGTCCCTGTTCGTTCAACGCCCCCATGGGCGTCCCTAAGGCGTCGCCTTACTCTAAGGCGCCTGAGGCGTCCCTATGGGCGCCTACTACTAGTCTAAGCGCTCCCAAGTGAAATCGCAGTGGATCGAGCTCTCAGGGTCGAAGCCCGCTGCACCGAACACGGATTCGTTTATTTATTCAGAGGTTATTGAGTTTGTGGCGAGGCTGGGCTGCAACAACGCGCTTGTGTGCCGCCCCGAGTCCGTCGTGAGCTCGGGCTGCAACCACGTGATATTTTTCCGGCAGCCGGCGTCCAGAGATCGAAGGAGAAAGGCATCAGCAGCACAGCTGTACTCCGCTCGCCGGTTGGTGCGTTTTTCGCCGGCTGGCAAATTCCGGATATCACCGGCCCACCTATCAATCAGAAGGCGCATCATCACTGACCGACCAATCGACAGCGTGCATCGAAACCGCTGGACCAATCAACAATCGGCATAATCCCATCCCGGGATCATTCCACCAATCAACAGCGCCGACGCGGACAAACACAGCGTCAACAAGCCGGAACAAGAACGACAATTAGCTCGGCAAATACGAGAGCGCCGAACATAACAAGTCACGGGAATAGCCAAGGACAAGCATCCAAAATATGCAACGGCTTTTGCGCGTCAGCACCGAAAAAGGCGCCACCGAATTTGTCGCAAAACACGGAACAAGACCGGCGATTAATTTTGCAACCCAACCAGCCGCGGAAAAATGATGCATTCCCACACAAAGGCCGGGCAACGGAGCTTCGCAGCAGATCAGCTTCCTAACAAGCTCATTGCCACCATCATTAGTTCCGCACGATGATGATGAATTGTAGTAAATTTAGTGGCGCGTCGACTTGATTTACACACGACTGCGAACAGAAACGCAGTCTAAGCGTAACGTGCTCGAGTCGATCGATGCCCAAGTCTGTCTTAGCCCTCATGGAGTCACCCCCCCCCCCCCCCCTAACAGAGGTGAGATGTCCTGGTTGGTATTTTACTTTGATGGAATCTCGTGGCAACGGGAACGAACCCGAGTTACCGGAACACCAGGTTACCGTCGCCATCCACGTTTCCATCGATCTACGAGGGTTGACGACGGCCGCCGTTGCGGCATAAAATCTACCGTTACCTGTCGCAGGAATGTCGCCACAAGCCCCTTTTCTTTGAGCAAAGATTGAGACAACTTCATGGGAAATATGGAGATGAAAGTTGATAGATATTAATTGAAAAGCGCAGATCTGGGTCTGGGTGGAAGGATTGGAACTTGAAATGATGCATTGCCCCGTGAACCGCTGTTTAAAGTTGGCTGCCGGCGGAAAAGCCATCAAAACCTCTTGATTTAAGCAAATATTAAGCACGCTTCATTAAGGTTATTGGGATATTAGATTAGAAACAATTAAACACGGGATATTTGGCACGTGTGGGCCAATCGTTGTCACTGAGAAATTCGACGACGTGACTGGCAGTGGCATGACTGACAGATGACGCCCTCAGCAACAAAACGCAGACCAAAAAACAGGGCTGAAGGATGTTCTGCTTCGCAATGAACGCCTGCAAAATTATTCAAGTTTGCTTCGCACGCGAGCTCTTTCCGTCGGCCGCCTCCGATTCGATAATCACTTGATTCCGACGGAATCGTCCGGCAGATTGGCAATGCGGCGTGTAATCCCGGATCAAATCACGGACCCAACACGCACGCTACACTCAGACACGAACGCGGCGAGGTCACGACCCCCCCCGCGGCGGCAAGGTCACGACCCCGCACGGCGGCACTTTGTTCTCATACCACGGCCGCCGGCCGAGTGACACCATCGGAAAACTGCTTTACGTCCGACGCCAAGGTCAGGCGCATCCGGTAAATTTTCCATGGGTTGGGAACGATGGGGGAGTGGGCAAGATTCGATGTCGGACACCTGCCAATACAAAACAAAAACACAAATTTCATCCCAAGGTGAAGGAGACCCCCCCCCATCCCTTCACTGCCCCTCTCTCGGCTGCGTTGCTACCGCGTCAGATAGCAATAGCAATGTATGTTATGCAATAGAGTGAATCGTGCTAGATAGGCTGGGATATATAGCTCCCCAGGAACTTGAGATAAGGGATTGATTGGGGTGAGAGTATGTACATTTATAGTACCTTTTCTAGATAGGCTTAACCCAGATGGGCCCCTGTGGCCTTAACACTTTATGACTTTATGACTTTATAGCATAAACAAGTCGTGTATTCACCCGCGTGTACAAAGCCACAGCGGCCGGCCGGCAGACCGCGAACCGCGCCCACCAAACGGCAGCTGAGTTTTCTTCGCCGCTCCTGATTGGCTTCGATCGCACTGACGCCACCGCGGGATAAGGTTCACGATATTGAGTGACGCAGCAAGTGGAGTCCGCCGCTGATTTGTAACGGAAATTGGTGGAACGGCTGATCGACGTCAGTCGAACTTCCCGTCAACAACATTCTGCTAGAGCACTGTCACCGTCACAATCACCGTCACCATCACGTCACGTCACACCGTCACCGTCACACCGTCACGCTGTCAAAGCCATAACGCAACTGCCAGTAACACAACGGAGGAGGGTCTCGAGGTCTCGAACCCACATCCGGTAGGAAAATGTTCCCCTTCTTCCAAGAAGCTCCCAAAAGGTTAATCGAATTTTAGCTTAGTTTAAGCTCAATTGCTCTCAAGTAGTTCAAGTGCAAGCTGAATTGTATGTAGTCTGTCAATACCTGCATTTTGTCTATTAAGCATCTCCTATACCTGCTCAAAACATCCCGGTACGAATGTGATCGAATGTGCTGACGGACCGTCCTCACGTGCCCATATTTGGGGACATCGATCAACCAACACCCATTATCCATACATCTCCATGAAATACACATCAGGCACGGGAAGAACATAGACATCCAACTCGTTTGGCACCACGTAGCACTCCAGACAACCGCATCATTGGCCAACCGCATCCTTGGTTGGCGAGAGGTGGGTGCGGGGCCCATCCTCAACTTCACACACCCCGTGTCAGTACGCCAGCGGAACCGCAAATTAAACAGCTGACCGCGTGTGACGTCACCAACCGCATGCACTGCGTCCCAGCTGGAGAAGGGGAGCGCAGAACAAGTCGGTGAGCAATACGGCGAACTGGAGATCCGGCCGCGGTCAATCTCCCGCACCGGCTGCTTGACAGCGGGAACAGAAACTTTGTCGGCAGGGAGTCTCGCAGAAGAACTTTTGGTGGTTTAGGACGCAATCTCCACTGCCAGGTCGTATAGCGTCGCCGACCTCTCACGCCGACTGGTCGCGGGAGGACTCGGTAATGCCGCCGGCTGTGGGGCGACAAGGAATCTTGAACAGGATTATATTTGTGGCTTAGAACTTGGAGATTTGCATGGCCATCAAGTTCCGAGGGGTTAATTGCTCACTGTTGTGACATCGGCCACCTCCTGTTGTACATTCCAGCGAGCTTTGGAAACTGTCAATAAAAAGCAACACGTTTGCACCCGTTTTCCGACGGCACCATTGAAGCTTCCAGCGATGAAAATGAGAGTGTACCGCTCCGAATGGCACACAGCAATGTTGGAGACAAGTTACTGAGACATACTGCACGCTATGTTTGAGGATAACGGGATTGGAGTTACTGAGACATACTGCACGCTATGTTTGAGGATAACGGGATTGAGACAAGTTACTGAGGAATACTGTACACTATGTTTCAGGATAACGGGATTGAGACGAGTTACTGAGGAATACTGTACGCTATGTTTCAGGATAACGGGAATGGTTGGTTGGTTATTGGTTTTACGACACGTCGACCGTTGAGTCATGTAGCGTCGCCAATCTCTCACGCCGATTGGTCGCGGGCGAAGAGTAGCGACAGGTGAGACTCGAACCCACAACCTTTCGATTGCGAGACGAGCATCTTACCCCTAGGCCACTCGTCCCCGACAAAGCAATGTTCCGTGTGACAAAAGCCAGCACCTCACTGCTCTGTGCAAAGCTAATCTGAAACTCGCAGATCGCTGAACTCGCTGAAACGGCTTTCGGCTCGCAGCGCACTCCAGCCACCGGGCGCCTGTGTACTGGCGACATGACGACCATACCTGCCCAGTGGCGGATCCAGAAGGGGGGGGGGGCACGATGAGCGCGTGCCAAACCCCTCCTCCAGAACACACCTGCCCAGTGGCGGATCCAGAGGTGGGAGGGGGGGGGCACTATGAGCACGTGCCAAACCCCTCCTCCAGAACACACCTGCCCAGTGGCGGATCCAGAGGTGGGGGGTATGAGCGCGGCCAAGCCCCAGAACAAGCCCATAGTGGATCCAAAGGTGGGGGGGGAACACAAAGAGCGCCCCCCCCTTCCTCAGCACTACAGTGGCGGATCGGGGGACGCGTGCCCCTCCCCTCCTCCAAAAATAGGTAGAGGGGGGGGGAACTATGAGGCACTCCTCAAAACACCCCAGTGGCGGATCCAGAGGGGGCACTGTGAGCGCGTGCCCCCGTCCAGATCGAACGGCGGTGCCTCCCTGGGATGGCTCGACTGCACTGCCGCCGAATATCGCAGCCGAAGGCGCTCTTCTCAGCGAAAATGTGTGGCCCTCGGGGATTCGAGTGCACCTCTCTCCGCTCCCACTGCCACTACTGAGCATCGTGGGGATGGTGGGGATGGTGGGGATGGTGGGGATGCGTTCCAACCGATATTTCAAACTATCATTCAGCACACACTATTGCTTGGAAGAGTAGGCATCCTCATCCAGCAAAAGCTCACGGCAATGCCACTGTTCACGGGCAAGCATGGCACACCAGCTCGGCTGCATTGGATGGGCTCTGGGAATGCCGTGTTCCGCAAGCAGCTTAAACGTCGCGAGCAGGGCTATGGAATGCCCGGAACCAGCCCGGAAACACGCAGCCAACATACGGGAAACACCCGTAGGAAACAAACCAAGGTCGATGACGTTCGGCAGAAAAAAATGTCCGGGAGGGGTTCTTAAGTTCTCCACCTTAAGTTGTGTTGACCCCAGGTCATCACACAAAGGCCACCGCACAGAACACCGCCCAAGATTAAGCACTGCCACCCGACGCCTTCCTCTCGCTTGTCTCCGTTTTGGTCTCGTTATCGGGAGGTTGAAAAAGAAAGAACGAAGAAATCTTGTCCGAATGCTTGCTGGGGTTGCTTGCTTAATGGTAGTGGTGGAATTGTGTTTTAGGGCGCATCGACTGGGTCGGCCATTTTGCGCCCATAGGGGATGCGCCCATAGGGGATTCGCCTATTTGGGGATGCGCCCATAGGGGATGTGCCCATAGGGGATGCGCCCGTGGCACTGCGCCCGCGGGATTGCTCAATAGAGCAGGGCCACGGTTCTATGCGAAACAGAGCTACATGAGTCATCTCCGACACCACTACCCTATATGGGAACTTCAGCTCAACGGCAGAACGTGTACCGCAAGCTTAACGTACCACCAATGCCGCCGGCCGCCCCAGTGCAGTGGAGCGTCCTCGGCCTTATCGAGCCAGTTGCCAACCAACTTTCCCAGCCAAGGACTATATGAGAGCGTGAAGCGACTCGAACTCTTCTTGTCTTGTCTTGTCAGGGCAGTGAAGGCCAATACAGCTCTAACCAATGCTCAATGGGCGCTCTAACCAGCTGAGCTATTGGAACAGCTTATTAGTTTTAGCTGGTAATAAAACAATTCAGTTGCTAAAAAGCAATTAGGTCGTAATACCAATTTTACTTAGTTGATGTAGAACAGCAAAACCACGTGGGTCTCACAGGCACATCTCACAATGTTTTTTTTGTGGAACCAGATAATCACATCATTGAACCGAGAGCGAAAGGGACTGTGTTTGTTTATCAGGGTTTTTGGGTGCGTCAACCACAATTAACTGTGATTGACAAATTGACTGTGATTACTCAATTTGTGCTCGCTTGTTGTACCTCCAGACACCATATAGAGCGAGTCTTCTTCCTAAAGGAAAGCATTTTCCGGCCGGAGAAACGGCCACCTTTCTTCATAGGCGCCCATGGGCGCCCAGCAGCAGTCCTCCCCTACATCCGTTCGTGCCCCACCTCCGCCCCACACAAACGACTGTGGGACCGCCGCAATCGACTACGAGTCCCCCCCCCCAGCTGATTGACCGGCGTGCCCGGCCGTTCCTCCGCCGACCCCGCTCCGTCACGCTACCGATCCCTCATCCGAAAACAACAGCTGTCCATAACGCGGCCACCGCGGTCGTCACGGCAACGCCGCCGCCGGTCGATCATTCGGCGAATCAGCGAGCGCCGTGCAGTGAGCCGTGCATTGTTGGCATGGCAACGCAATGGACACCTACTGTTCGAAGCACCGGTTTCTGATCGCGGCAAAGCCGCGACCTTCGCGCTGCAATTGGCGGAGCGCACAAGCAGCAGCTGACGCCATTCTTGCAACGTTTTGTTCTTGGGCGGTGTGGGGAATGAAAACCATCGGCAACGGCAAGCCGAAATTGGCACTTTCCACCGGGAAAATGGCAACATACTAATGAGCGTGGACATTCACCGGTGGTGGTGTGTTGCCAGTTTGGTTACGAATGGGCTGGGGCTTCCTACCTAGCCAGCCAGTCTCGATCATTCTGGCGTGCGGTTGAGCAACCTGCACCCTCCCGCACCACAATAATAAGGAATTTTAACATGATACCTCTGGGCCAGTCCCATCTCCCCCCCCCCCCTCACCCCCCTATTCAATGCGTTTATGATCAAGGCTCGTTCCTGCCAATGATTTCTTTGAAGAGGATCCATGCAGAGGATCCAATAATGTCCCAATAAAATACGTCAAGGCGCCTGGCACAGGTGCAGAGGAGGTACTGACATACAGCAGACGTACCACACACACGCACACAGACATACCGCAGAGCTTCCACACAGCCACATCACAGACATACAGCAGACGTACCACACACGCACACACACACACACACACACACATATCACAAACAGCAGGCGTAGCACACAACCACACACATATACATACAGCAGAGCTCATACACTACAAATGTATGTAGTGTAGGTGTTTGTGTGTGTTCAACGCAAAACAAAACGCCCCGGTTGTGGTTGTGGTGGTGCACTCTCAGTCCTCGCTGTCCGCTCTCGGTGCACTATAAGAGCACGGTCTCTCTGTATTGACTCAGCTATGTCTGGTGGCACACGCCGTTGGCTAGAGCCCTGCTCTCACGCGACTCGCCCAGTCCGGGCGAAAAGTCGGGAGTGGGGCGCGCGTCCGTGGACGTGTCTATGATACTATAACCATACACGACGGTCCGCGCTCCAGACATGCGACACAACACAACACAACACAGGTAGTGGACCGATGAAAAAAAATATAATCTAACCAATTTTAAGAAAAACAAAACATATCACGGTGAAGTATTGATAACCTCTGACGCCAAGCGCTGCCTTTTTCTCTTACGCCGGTTTGTGAGTTATCCCTGAGTTCAACTAGTCTATCCAAAACAAGTCTAGAAATGCTCTTTGAATACTTATTGGGAGGATATCTCCTTTCAATGGGTGATTGCCCGCACCACGACCTGTATAGTTTGCATCATATGGGTTCATCCTGTTGAGTCTTCCATTGCTGGACGTCGCATATGTAATACACGCACCACCCCTCCTTCAGCCGAGTTCATTAAACGACACGCACCACCCCTCCTTCAGCCGAGTTCATTAAACGACGCTGCGAACGAGCTCCAAGCTAACTAACCGACTAACTAAGTTAGGCGACGGTGCAACAAACACGCTACTAATCCAACTCACGATGAACTAATCATCCTATCATCATCATCACCCACGCTCGTCCGGCTAATCCCCGACACCACATCACTGGCTCTCGACGGGCGGGTGGTGGGTATTCAGACACCATCACTGGCTCTCGACGGGCGGGCATTCCCCGACCACATCACTGGCTCTCGTGCCGTGCATTCCCGACACCACATCACTGGCTCTCGTCAGCCGTGCATTCCCCGACACCACATCACTGGCTCTCGTCAGCCGTGCATTCCCCGACACCACATCACCGGCTCTCGACGGGCGACATTCTCCGACACGACATCACCGGCTCTCGTCAGCCGTGCATTCCCCAACACCATCACTGGCTCTCGACGGGCGGGCATTCCCCGACACCACATCACTGGCTCTCGTCAGCCGTGCATTCCCCGACACCACATCACTGGCTCTCGACGGGCGACATTCTCCGACACCACATCACCGGCTCTCGTCAGCCGTGCATTCCCCGACACCACATCACCGGCTCTCGACGGGCGGCATTCCCCGACACCACATCACCGGCTCTCGACGGGCGACATTCCCCGACACCACATCACCGGCTCTCGACGGGCGACATTCCCCGACACCACATCACCGGCTCTCGACGGGCGGGCATTCCCCGACACCACATCACCGGCTCTCGTCAGCCGTGCATTCCCCGACACCACATCACTGGCTCTCGACGGGCGACATTCTCCGACACCACATCACCGGCTCTCGACGGGCGGGCATTCCCCGACAGCGGAAGCAGCCGCTCGGCTCAGAGGTCACGACCTTATGACACACAGGTCGCACAGCAGTGCTGTACAAATTCATGGTCACTCGAGCGTCAGCTGTACACAAATATCTCTACATTTTGCAAGTAAGGATGTAACAGTGATAAAATAATGGTTTTTCGTTAGGTGTGAGATGTCGAAATGTTAGGAGTAGGTTGTCGAAATTTGTCACAGAAGTATGCACATACACATCTTTTAATCTTGCAATTAAGGATGCAACTGATGTTAAATGGTGCATAATGCATATTGAACGCAATTTTATCTCATGATTCTGGGTCTCTACACGGCTCGGTATCGCCTGAAAACCTATAAGCGGCAAGGTCATTCATGCCAGCTGTGTTATATTAGCAGGGGGGACCTATTTATTGGGTGCACTGGTATAGACATATGCAAGATGTCAATAAAAAGCTTATCATCTGACTTAAGATGTCCTGCTATGCGTTGCTTTCCGCCTAAATTTCTGAATTTGGCCACACTCTCGCCAACGCCTCGGCCACTGCTGCGAGGTTCAACAACTGCTCCCTCAGGGCGGCCGACAGGTCAACCAGGGAACGTCACAACTGCATTGTGGGCATGCAAAAATTGCGGGGAGCAGAGGACCATGCAAATTATTGCAGGATCGTTTTCGTTTTTGAAAAGCACCGTGACGTGTGACCATGTGAACGCGACACCATGGCGTGTGACCAGGTGCCCATTTGAACGCGATACCGTGATCATGTGACCATGTTGGTTGGTTGGTTATTGGTTTTACGACACATCGACCGTTGAGTCATATAGCGTCGCCAATCTCTCACGCCGATTGGTTGCGGGCGAAGAGTAGCGACAGGTGAGATTCGAACCCACAATCTTTCGATTGTGAGACGAGCATCTTACCCCTAGACCACTCGTCCCCCATGTGCCCATGTGAACACCACACCGCGACATGTGACCATGTGAACACCACACCGTGACCATGTGACCATGTAAACACCACACCGTGACGTGGTGGTGGATTTGTGCTTTAGGGCGCGTCGACTGCATTGGTCATTTTGCGCCCATGACACCCTGACGTGTGACCATGTGGCCATGTGAACGCGACACCGTGACATGTGACCATGTGAACACCACACCGTGGCATGTGGCCATGTGAACGCGACACCGTGACGAGGTCGAATTATCAGGGCAATAGGCTCGGCATTGTGCCGTGTGCACAGCCTGCAGCGCCGCTGCCGGACCTCTGCAACTCCTCTACACGCCTCTACACTCCTCTGCTCTCCTCCGTACTCGGTGCACGCGGTGCACACTGCACGGTGTCTGCACGGTGCACTGCCGCTCGCGCTGCACCGGTGCGGCCGGCGGTGGTCGGACGTCCCAGAGCCGGGCCGGGCCGGGCCGGGCCGCCACATGACGCAATGTCGACCACACGGTGCCCTGGAGGCCGAGTAGTCTAGGGACAAGATGCAAAACGTCTTTCGTCTCACAATCGAAAGATTGTGGGTTCGAGCTAACCTGTCGCTACTCTTCCCGACCATCGGCGGAGGGCGACGCTACACTCAACGGTCACTCGTAAAACCAATAACCCGTTAGTTAGTTAGTTAGTTAGTTAGTTATTTTGGCTTCCTGGAATTACAGTCCGGAAGTCCGGCGTGCGCGTGGAAACCAACACCTGACGGAAGTTTCTTTTCACCTCTTTGAAAACTGAGGTTTGACTTCGTGAGCGGACGTCGGTGAAATATGGCTACGTTCCACTGCACTATTTCACCCCATGTTTACAACGCTTTATTTTGGCATTAATAGAATGAAAACGTTTTGCTAACAACTGCAATTTTTTCCAATTTCGCCATTTTATTCGCGAAATATATATTTTGGTATACTTACTTATATTTACGTAACGTATATACTTTTATTTGTGCCTTATTTCGACTCAATAGCTGTTTTTCACGTGTTGGGCTCGCATCCTGCCCTCTACGAGAAATAAATTCCAGGACACTGCGTGCACATGTACGCCGTATGCACGGCGCACACGGTATATCAGGTCGTATCAGGTCATACACGGGATACTATACGTATCAATGCGATGCGTAATGTAGTACTTTGCTTGTGCTGCTGCTGCTCTTGCTGCTGCTGCTGCTGCTGCTGCTCAGCCTGCTGGTCACTGTCTCGCCCCGATACCCTAATCTAATCGACGGCTGTTGAGCGTGGCGTAAGTGTCAGCTGATGCTCAGCCTGCTGAACACTGTCTCGCCCCGATACCCTAATCTAATCGACGGTTGTTGAGCATGACGTCAGTGGCCAGCGTGTTCCAATCTGAAGGAAGTCCCCTCCTCCTCATAGCCCTCAGCCTGGCCTCCGGCCTCCTTTTTCCTTGCGATAAGAAGAAGAACCTTGGGTTCTTTTACGACGCACTCAACCGCTAGGTTATATAGCGTCGCCAACCTCTCACGCCGATTGGTCGCGGGTGGACTCGGTAAATACCGTCGGTTGTGAGATTCGAACCCACAATCTTGCGATCAAGAGTCCGACGCTCTACCAACTGAGCTACCGCGGCCCCTTCCTGGCGATAAGGAATCCCTCATGGGTGAGTGCTGTCACACGGTCCGTCGACAGTGCTTTCCTACGATTTAACGACAGTACTATCGTACGATCCATGGGGACGAGTAGTCTAGGGGTAAGTTGCTCGTCTCACAGTCGAAAGGCTGTGGGTTCGAGTCTCACCTGTCGCTACTCTTCGCCCGCAGCCAATGGGCGTGATAGATTGGCGACGCTACATGACTCAACGGTCGACGTGTCGTGAAACCAATAACCAACCCAACCAGTACGATCCATCCAACAGTTATATCCTACGATCCCGCGACAGTGCTATCCTACGGTCCTAGGAAAGTGCTATCCCATGATCCTACAACAGCGCTATCCTACGATCCCACGACAGTGCTATCCTACGATCACATAGCCAACATGAGGCTATATGGTACGCACCACTAAAATTATAATTTCTCCATCTTATCAATGTCGAGCCACTGAAACCGTTGCGATTCCGATGATGATGAATTGACGATGAATTGGAGTTACGGGCGCGCCGACATCCGGGGTCATTTGCGCCCAGAACTGTATTATGATCAATCTTCGACGCTGTTATAATAGCTTGTTATTAATATTCACGGGCGGCGGTAAAACTCTTGCGATTCTCCGCTAGTGATGTGCAGGAGGCGTTCGTGTGTGCTTTAGTGTGCTTAGTGTGTTCAGTCCGGTTATGCTTGCCGTCAGTTCGTCCAAATTCGTGAACTTCGGTGTGAACCAACACATAGCAGGGCAATTATTTACATCTTAAGCCATACATTTAGCATTTCGTATTTAGTATTTGGTATTTAGCATTTTGTTCACTCCTTCCATACGCATCAGAGTGCCCAAGAAATCGGCTCCTGCTGATGAAACATAGCTGCCATGAGCATTTGCAGCCTTCTCGGCGTATGTGATGATACTGCGGGAGCTCAGCTGTGGTCCCGACGGACGTCCTCAGAGGTGGCAGGTGGCAGGTAGCAGGTGGCAGGTGGGAGGTGGTTGGTTTTTGGTTTTACGTCGACCGTTGCGTCATATAGCGTCGCCAATCTCTCACGCCGATTGGTCGCGGGCGAAGAGTAGCGACAGGTGAGACTCGAACCCACAATCTTTCGATTGCGAGACGAGCATCTTACCCCTAGACCACTCGTCGCCCAGGCGGGAGGTGGGAGGTGGCAGAGCGAACGACAGTCGCTGCTCATCCAACTGCTCCATGGACCCAGCGCTAAGTACCACACATATCGTGGATGGTGCGTCTCAACGCCTAAGCACGATCCGCCGGTGTACGACCCCGTATCTTTCCGTCGGGACTGCAGGACATCCAGGTGGCACAATTCCCACGGTCCAGTACTACACTCCACCCCACCACCCCACCACCCCACCCCCGGCAACCATCCAAGCACCAGTCACCACTGTCGCGCCAGCTGACATAGCAGACCGATCACAAACGCACGGGGCTATATCATAACATCCAGAGTTCATAACGTCCAAAGCTAACAACGTCCAAACGCACGCGCACGCACCCACGCTCCAACTCACTCACACACGCGAGCGGTTCCAGCCGCGCACGCAAAACCACGAACCGTGCGACGTACGACACAGCAGAGGGAAACAACGCAGCAGAGGTGCGACACACATCAGCGGTTCGACAAACAGCAGGCGTGCAACACACAGCAAATGTGCAACACACAGCAGAGGTGCAACACACATCAGAGGTGCGACACACATCAGAGGTGCGACACACATCAGAGGTGCGACATACAGCAGAGGTGCAGCACACATCAGAGATGCGACACACAGCAGAGATACGACACACATCAGAGGTGCAACACACATCAGAGGTACGACAGACGTCAGAGGTGCAACACACATCAGAGGTGCGACATACAGCAGAGGTACAGGACACATCAGAGATGCAAACACATCAGAGGTACAACACACATGAGAGGTGCAAACACATCAGAGGTTCAACACACAGCAGAGATGCGACACACATCAGAGCGGGAGACACACAGCACAGGAGGGAAGCGTAACAATTAAGGATATACCAAGACAGCACAGCAGAGGTGGGGAAACACCGCACAGTGAAACATCGCAACAACACGACATCTCGGCAGCGAAACGTTGAGCCCGCCCCACACAGCACAACAATAAAACAGCTCGGCAGCGGCTGGCAAGTTCGCCCCACACAGCACAACAATAAGGCAGCTCGGCAGCGGCTGGTAAGTCCGCCCCACACAGCACAACAATGAGACAGCTTGGCAGCGGCTGGTAAGTCCGCCCCACACAGCATAACAATAAGATAGCTTGGCAGCGGCTGGTAAGTCCGCCCCACGCAGCACAACAATAAGACAGCTCGGCAGCGGCTGGTAAGTCCGCCCCACACAGCATAACAACACGACAGCTCGGCAGCGGACCGCTGGGTCCGCCTCAAAACTGCCAACGCTCGCCGTTGTGGCACTTCAACACGTCACAAAACTTCCTCGGCGACCGTGACGTGGCGGCCGGCCCACTATCGCGGACATTAATCACCCGGCACGATAAATCGTCAGACACAGACGCGCCTCCTCGGCGGCAGCGACCTGGTAATGGCCGCGCCCGGCACTTGCAGCTTTCCACAGCAGTTGAGCACAAAAGTGCACCGCTCAGCACGCGCCTGTATCACCATGGGTGCCCTGGGACAATATAACGGCCCGATATCGCAATGGGTGCCCTGGTCTAATAATACAACACAATATCACAATGTGTGCAATTGTCCAATATCAGGACCGAATATCGAATGGGGCCCATGGTCCAATATGACGAACCAATATCACAACCCAATATCGCAATATGTGCCCTTGTCCAATATCAGGACCGAATATTGAATTGGCGGCCATGGTCCAATATGACGAACCAATATCACAAAAGATGCGCCGGCCACAGCGCTTACCGTGTATCATGTACATCCGATGAACGAACAAAATTTCGGTGCCAATCCTCAGGGTCATTCCGTGACGTCACATATGGATGACGTCACTAATATGTCGGTTATATGTGTTATATGCGGTGATTATATGTGCATGATATGTGTATGATTATATGTGAGAAAATGAACAAACGAATGTCGATCTATTTCAGCATGTCCTATTGAAACCGAGCTGGGGAAAAAACTTGTAAAACTTGTTTTAAAAAACTTGAAATCAACCGACTGATTGAAGCAATACGTAAAACACGAAACGTAGCTGAAATCAATTTCATTGGCCGCACAAAATCGCCAGCAACCGAAGCTGAAAAATCAACTATAAATACACATATTGTGTTGCCGACAGGTTTCAGAGCCATCGGATAGCACACAAAGCTGCCGAGTCGCTGCGCTGTCGGTCCGCGGTCCGAGAAGTCTTTCCGACAGAATAGTCGCCCAGTGCTTCCTCGCCCCCTTTTTGGGATGATTCCCTACCGGGAATCGCCCCTGCCCCGAGGCCACTCGGAACCCACTCGCCGAGTGTCCGGGACATGCGACAAAGGACCGTCCGCAGAACCTTTCACGACGGCCGTGAGTGAGTGAGCTTAACGTGAGTTTTGCAGAAATACTTTCCAATGTTTTTTATTTGCGCGCACGAGCGGTCACATACACCGGACATGCCACGGCAGAACATGCCGGCACATCGCTGAGAAAAACAACCAATGCGAACGCTACTTTCCCGGAGGTGATGCAACCCACAACAGCACGAGGGTGTCACTTCGAAAAACAACATCAGCATCAGCAGGCTTACAGCCATCTTGCCGCATCAGCCGGCCGCATCTTGCCATGCAACCACGGACAATGTATCGGGTGCGTTACGAAACCGGACTAGAATAGGACAGAACGCGCGGCCAGATATCACCGACCCGCGCCAAAATGTCATGCATCCAATCAGAATTTGGGGTCATTGGGCGCATCAACTGCACTGGTTATAGAGCGACCAGTCCGAATTGGGGGTTTCTGGGCGCATCAACTGCACTGGTTATAGAGCGACCAGTCCGAACTGGGGGTTTCTGGGCGCATCAACTGCACTGGTTATAGAGCGATCAATCCGAATCATTCGAAAGCCATGCAATCATGCGACTGACCTGAAGACTGATTGTGTGTCTTCCCGCGGACACGTGCTAGTCGGGGTACTATTTTGTGTTTCGTACGCAACGACTGCACGTTTATTTAGCGACCATAACTATCTGAGGAGAAGGAGGGAATCGCATGAGGAATACACGTGCTTCTCTAACATGGTAAGCTCCAATATATCCGATAGCCAAGTTCTAATATCGGACAACTAAGCTCCAATATCCGATAGCCAGGCTCCAATATCCGATAGCCACGCTCCAATATCCGATAGACAAGCCGCAATATTCGAGAACCAAGCTTTAATACTGTACAGCCAAGCTTCAATATCCGATAGCCAAGCTCCAATATCCGATAGCCAAGCTCCAATATCCGATAGCCGAGCTCCAATATCCGATGAGGAAGTACCCAGTCGCGACCCAATCAACACCAGCCTCATACTACGTTCGACTTTCCGACGGATGTCGGTAGTACCTATATAAAGTCGTGTTTGACCAATCATCACTGCTCGGTAAGCGCACGAGACCGTGTACGACATACGAGACCATGTACTGATACATGAGACCACGCATGATATACGAGCGCAGCGTCCTGAAATTGAAAAATGTGCGTACAAGCCAATACCTAATAGAACCAACACTTTGACTTCGAACAGAGTTTTGACGTCCTGAACTGACGTCCGTGAAAAGCAACCACCTCCAACTACATTAAAAATCGTCGCATATTTTCGAACGCTCCATGTTGACATTATCAACACGAAAACGTTGTGCTAACAACTGCTGTTTTTTCCATTTCGTCAGGTGCATTGCAACAGTGATGACTTGTTTCCACTTCACAACTGATTTTGGCGTGTCCTCGACGCATATTCTCCACTCTACGATACATAAATTGCGAGCGAATTACGAGAATTTCCGTATTAGCGCACCACTATGCAGTGAACATAGACTTCCTCGTTAGTTAGTTAGTTATTTTGGCTTTAGGGCGCTTCGACCAGAGTTGATCATTCGCGCCCAAACACAGACTTCCTCAACGTGTATTCACCTGTGGCGTTCAACGGCAGAATTGCATGCCGTGCGTAACAGCTTTAAAGCTCTGACGTAACAACTTTAAAGCTCTCCGAGTCAGCTCCACCGTGCTCCACATGGCCGCTCGCTCCCTTTGGAACAGATCGGATTTGTCTCAAGAGGTATGCCTCGAATACATCGGTCATACATTGGTCTCTACATAGGTCATACATATATATCTACAAACACACACATTTATTTACATTATATCATATATTGTCTATTAGTGTTTACATTATACATTGATATTGATATGTAAATTCAAATATAGTTTCGTGTGCTTCAGTGTGTATACACTTCATTTCCTGTATTCACTTTTTACATTCTAAATTTCGTTTGAGCACTGGTACAACCACGCCAGTGTTAAATTATTCGTGAAATAGGGTGGAATATACAGCTTTCTGAACACTCAATCGACATCCTTCTCCAAGAAGTATCGACATCCTGCTTCTCGATGAGTGCTTATAAGTTCTTCCTGTCTCCTTTCTAACAGTACCTCGTTTATAAGTATCATGATCATGCTCTCGATAGGGGATGGTGATACACGAACATTTCACAATGCAATTTCAGGCAAAGGGATTATTTATAATGCGATATGGCATACAGTGCCATTGTATAGCAAAGGTATTTTTTCTTGCTATCCCGAATATATCTCTTCCTAAATTATGAATATCAAAACAACTTATGAAGGTACAGTCATAAGTGAACCATTGGCTGAAATTTGAGCCTGAAAGACATCAAAAGTATTTGAAATGACACTAATTCCATGGCAAATTTTGACATCCTACTGTGCTCGTTCCGACATCTCACACCTAACGAAAAACCATCATTTTAACACTGAACCACGCCCATGAGCATTCGCTGCCACGCTTGCACGACACCACACCGACAATCAGGGAGTAGCGGGGCGGGGGGCGGGGACAGGCGACGTGCGGCTGCGGCGGCGGGGGGGGGGGGGACGGTCACGAGGTAACGTCACGACGCGATGGACTGCCCATAGCGCCGGCTCCCCAGGTGGCCGATAAACGGTGTGGCGAACGACACACTGGCGACGTGGAGATCGATGTGAACGGCACCCTGGATATAATTATAGAATGCGAATTCTACTAGTATACGATATATAAAATAACGTAAAGAAATGTGTGCATGTGTGTGTATGTGTATGTTCGTAGGCATGCATGTATGTAGGTATGACGAATGTAGATGGGTCACCATCGTTAGGCCCGGTCCAGGCTTCACCCCGCACGACCGCCTGGGGTTTCCGCCGGTCCGCTGCTACACGCGGCGTCCGGGAGCGGGGGGGGGAAGGGGTGAACTGCAGCAGCACCATGTCACGTCGACATCAAAGTTGCTTTGAGCAGGGGTGCAGAACCGCTCCGGCGCCCGCCGTCCCCGCCGCCCAGTCAACTCAGCTCCCGACCACCCACCCACCGTCCCAGTCTACCCAGCTCCCGACCACACACCCCGCCGTACCAGTCAACTCAGCTCCCGACCACACACCCCGCCGTACCAGTCAACTCAGCTCCCGACCACACCCACCCACCGTACCAGTCTACCCAGCTCCCGAACACACCCACCCACCGTCCCAGTCTACCCAGCTCCCGAACACACCCACCCACCGTCCCAGTCTACCCAGCTCCCGACCACACACACTCCTGCCGCCCCAGTCCCCGCCGCCCAGTCTGCCACACACACACACACACCTGCCGCCCACACAGACCGGCCGCCTGGCGCCGCCCCGCCACGTCACGGGCGGCAGTGTGTCGGCGTGTCGCCGGTCGACTGTGCCGGTGGGCGGAGCCGGGCGTGGCCGACCGTGACGCCACGTGACGCGGTCCGACGCCCCGCCCCGTCCCGCCCCGCCAAAGCACAACACAACGCCACCGGACCGCCACCGGGCGCCGCGCCGGCTCAACTCAAACACAAAGACGCGCTCGGGTCGACGCGTGCAATCGAGGGGTCAAACGACCCGCCCCTGCCCCGGGCGGGGGCGGGGGCGGGTCGGGTCGTCGGTTCGGATCCACGCGTCTCCGGGACCACGCTCGGTAGGCACATACAGGGAGTCCGACGAGCACTGCTCCGGTGATAATATATGCCTGTTGAAGAGCCCTGCTGAAAAAAAAACTTCGACCCCGTGGAATGCGTTTTTGTGTCAAGCTTAGTTTTCGTTTGACGCCAGGTATGGATCAGGAACATCAATGCTTGCCTTAAGACACACGAATAATATCTGAAATTTCACACTAAACTGCACATGATAAATTGCAAACTGAAACCGTGAATTTGTACATACAAGACGTGCATGTAATTGTATGGCACAGGCTTTGTTCTGCGTCGTGTACAGCAGCGCCGTATGCAGGTGAACAGAAGGAA
This sequence comes from Ashinkailepas kermadecensis, assembly GCA_034440615.1. NCBI lineage: Eukaryota > Metazoa > Arthropoda > Thecostraca > Neolepadidae > Ashinkailepas > Ashinkailepas kermadecensis. Next base: position 145,266 of record JAOTOM010003726.1, read on the forward strand.
AATGAAGGAAAATGAAGGAAAATGAAGGGAAATGAAGGAAAGTGAAGCAAAGTACCTCACAGCACGGTCGCATCGAGGAACGTGGCATGACAGAGCGGTGGCCATGAGAGAGGAACAGCACAGTCGCAGCGAGGAAAGTCGCACGACACCATTGGGTCGCAGTGCAACGACCCAAGTCGCAGTGCAACGACACCATTGGGCACGGCACTCTCATCCGCACTCCAAACCGATATATTCAATCGGCGTAATTTGAGTTGCGCGAGACTTCGCGACACTTCGCGACACTTTGCGACACGTCCGGCCGTGTAACGAGCGTGCACGACATTCCCGGCCCGCCAGCACACCGACGCGGGTCTCCGGAGCTGATCAATGGCTGGGTGTCAAAGGTCACTTCCGGCCTGATTTTCCGAGACCACACCCCTTGGACTCGTGCCACGTCCAGCTCCAACGCGCATCGGCGTCGTCGGCGGTCAACGGGTCAACGTACGGTCAACGGGTTGACAGTCAACTCCACGGTCGACGGGTTGGCGAGTCAGCTCTACGGTCGACGGGTTGGCGAGTCAGCTGTACGGTTGAGGAGGTGACGATTCAGCTCTACTCAACGCGATTACGAGCTAAGCCTCAGACAACACGCGTCTTCGCGAATCAACGCAGACCGTCTGACATCGTCGGCGACCTGACCTGCCGCGATCTGAGCGCAGTGGGGACGTACGAACTCGCTCCGTCCAGCGGGTCACCGGCCAGCCCTCAGGGCGCACTCAGGCACTCAGACACACACTCAGGCACTCAGACACACACTCAGGCACTCAGACACACACTCAGGCACTCAGACACACACTCAGGCACTCAGACACACACTCAGGCACTCAGACACTCAGACACACACTCAGGCACTCAGACACACACTCAGGCACTCAGACACACACTCAGGCACTCAGACACACACTCAGGCACTCAGACACACACTCAGGAACTCAGACCACACTCAGACACTCAGACCACACTCAGGCACTCAGACACACACTCAGGAACTCAGACATACACTCAGGCACTCAGACACACACTCAGGCACTCACACACACTCAGGCACTCAGACACACACTCAGGCACTCAGACACACACTCAGGCACTCAGACACACACTCAGGCACTCAGACACACACTCAGGCACTCAGACACACACTCAGGCACTCACACACACTCAGGCACTCACACACACACTCGGGCACTCAGACACACACTCAGGCACTCAGACACACTCAGGCACTCAGACACACACTCAGGAACTCAGACCACACTCAGACACTCAGACCACACTCAGGCACTCAGACACACACTCAGGCACTCAGACACACACTCAGGCACTCAGACACACACTCAGGCACTCACACACACTCAGGCACTCAGACACACACTCAGGCACTCAGACACACACTCAGGCACTCAGACACACACTCAGGCACTCAGACACACACTCAGGCACTCAGACACACACTCAGGCACTCAGATACACACTCAGGCACTCAGACACACACTCAGGCACTCACACACACTCAGGCACTCAGACACACTCAGGCACAGGCACTCAGGACAGCGGACACGCCACAGCTCACCACGGACACGGGCCGCAGAGGTCAGCACCCTGGCCAGGCAGCCAGCGACGCCGCCGGACACGGAGTGACGTCACGCGACGTGACGTCACGTCACGGATCGATGGTGCCGGCCGGGCCAGGTGGGACGCGCCGGGGAGGGGAGGGGACGGGCGGTGGCTTGTTCGATACGCCAGGTGAGGCGCCCACCGCGCAGGGAGGATCGGATCGAACGGGGTTGGGGGGGGCGCTTAGAGGTGACGGTCATGGCGCCAGCCTGCGGCGGGAGCGGGGGAAGGGGAGGGGGACAGACTGATGAGCAGTGCGTGGTGCGGCGCAGAGCACATCCAACAACGGGCAAACCCAAGCTTAATAGGTTTTCAGATCTAGCATCTCTTTGCCTTGGTCACGTCATGGGATATTGTAACAGATTATAACATATTATAGAACATGAGACATTCTACCAGAATGTGGTGTATATCTGGCTGATTTTAAAACCGCATAGTAGAAAATGCCACATCTAGCATTTTCCTGGCAGTTGGCGATTTGGCCGCCGATGCGGTGCGGCGCGTCCAGTGCCGCTCGGGTGTGAGTCGGGGTGCTGGTGCACCGGCCTGTGTGCCACCGCAGGGCTGGGCTCTGGGCTCTGGGCTCTGGGCTCTCACAACTACTGCACACACCGAACGCACACACAATCTCGTCCTCAGCACGGCGTCACGCCGCTGTTGAATACGCTTTCAGATCACTTTTTAGCCGCGTATGGCTTACGCCGTGTGTGTGGTGATGACAGGAACGGATCCAACGGGGGGGGAGAGGGAGGGGGCTGAAGCCTGGCGAAGGTAAAGGGCTCTTAGGATCCGATGGGCGTCCTTATGGAGATGTGGCGCTCCCCAGAATGCTCGAGTGCACCCCCTTCACATTTTAGCCCAAAGTACCTATCTAGGGACACCCGAGTGCACCCCCACCCCGCCTCCAACTTCCACTTCATTTGTTTCATCAGTGGCGCCCCTGCTGGGAAATGTTGCCTCTCGAAATTGGGCTACCCCTTCCGCGAAATCCTGGATATTAGTGGATGATGATGGCGGTGGTGATGGCAGCCATTATTATTATCACTACGATAATGAAGATGATGATTATCATGATGATGATGATGATGATGATGATGATGGTGACGGTGATGGGGATCGTGTCGGTGGTGATGATGATGACGGAAATACATATGACAAAATTTTCCATACAAGGACCACGGGCTCCCTTCGTCAAGTTCTGTTACTGAAAAACGGATGAAAACGCACGAGTTTCTGTTTCACCACCAATTATGCAGTGTTTCACTACTGCTGGTTGGTTGGTTATTGGTTTTACGACACGTCGACCGTTGAGTCATGTAGCGTCGCCAATCTCTCACGCCGATTGGTCGCGGGCGAAGAGTAGCGACAGGTGAGACTCGAACCCACAACCATTCGATTGTTTTTCACTACTGCTAAGAGTTAATTTAACCCTAGTCAATTCAGTGGCAAAAACCATATTCACGGAACATTAGACACTGGGAAAAAATATGGCGGCAATAAAAAGTGCACTTCTCTTCCAACAAGACCATTGCACTCATGACATGTAAGTTTATGCATCGGTGGTCCACGTGGTACCGATGCCAGAGAGCTCGGTGATGGAATACTAGAATGGAAAGGAATCCAATCATGCCGAACTATCAGCTGACCGAGCATTACACGCAGAGAGAAACATGGCGGCAACAGAAAGTGAGTGCCAAGTGAGTGTCTTCCAACAAGAACATTACACGTATGTCATGTCAGTTTATTCATCGTTGGTCCACCTCGTACCGACACCAGAGAGCTCGATGATGCAGTACTGGAATGGAAAGGAATCCAATCGTGCGGAACGATCAGCTGACTGAGCATTACACGCAAACCTGCGCGGCCGAGACGAATTGCGTCAAAGACGCCGAGTGCGGTACCGAAGGTGGTACCGCATAGGCAAGGTGCAGGCACTGTTCAGAAGTGATTTTAGGTGATTTTCAGTGCAGTGTAAATATGCTGTGCAAGGATAGATACATACAAAGCAGAACAAACAGCCTCGAACGGTATGTACCAAGGCTGTGTACCAAATGGCGCCCGTCGACGACATTGTAAGTTCACATCTTGTAATTGTTGTTGCTACGGTCGAAAACAAAATTTGCAAGCTGAGTAGTTGACGCTGGCTGACTAGCTGGCGTTTTGAAAATTCTCCATTTGGGAAGCGTGGTGTTTTCAGATGCCGGGGTTGCGAATACGCCCGACGGCGACAGCCATCACCATTTTGAGGGTCTAGTCACCGGGGATTTCAGAAGCTGGTGAAATCGTGCTTCCGGGATTTGGTTGGTTATTGGTTTTACAACCCGTCGACCGTTGAGTCATATAGCGTCGCCAATCTCTCACGCCGATTAGTCGCGGGCGAAGAGTAGCGACAGGTGAGATTCGAACCCACAATCTTTCGATTGTGAGACGAGCATCTAACCCCTAGACCACTCGTCCCCCTGTTCCCGGGATTTAGGGATCTTGACATTCCTGGAGTTCGAACAGACGCGAACATTTTCGAATATCCCGCGCCGTGAGCAAAGTTGGCTCGAGTCTCGGTCTGCTTTGGTCTCCCCTGCCCTGGCAAGACAGGGTTCGGGTCGCTTCGCGAGCTCATACTTAGCCTCCGGCTGGGAGGATCATTTAGCAACTGGCCTGATAAGGCCGCGGACGTGGTTCCGGGGGGCGGCAGTGTCGGCGCATTGGCGACACGTCACAGTCGGTTAAAATTATGTCGTTGAACTGGAATTCTTAGGTCGCGCGGTGGGGTCAGAGTTCACGCAGCTCAAGCACCGGACTGAGTTCAATTAAGCTGCCCCAGCAAAAATTCGAAGTATTTTTTTTTAAACTAACATCGCACGTGCTCACGAATTGCCACTAGTATTTTCACCAGCTGCTCGTTACTATTCTCATACAAACGCACCGACTACGTCACTACTCGTCAAAAGGTTTTCACTGCGACTTTCCACTGGCACCTTCCAATGGGGGTTTCCAAATAGAGTTTCCACTGTTGGTTTCCATTGGAGGTTTCGACTGTGGGTTTCCAAATGCCGCTTTCCCACCGGACCTCGACCACCTGAAAATAACACCGTGTTCCGGTGTGCTGATATTGGCTACAATGGGGAGGGGCAGAACTATGGCCCCATAATTCAGATAATTGAAGTCGTAGTGGCACAACTCGACGCTTGCTGACATTATTCGCATATATTATTGAATCAACGCGCATCCTTATCAGTCGACACTTTCAGCACAGCACGTGACACAACAAACAACTGGTATGTAACCATGGCAACTCGTTCGACCGGCCAGCAGCGTGCAGCGAGAGATCCACTTTCACTGTCGGCAGCCACGAGTGAGCCGGGCGCGTGCCGACAAACACGCCGCCAGGGGTCGCGGCTCGAGACCACGGAAAGGTCACCGGACGCCTGACCCCCAGACGTCGTCTCGCGACCCCGCGGTCTTGGGTGGCGGCGGTGGCGAGGTGTGACGTGGGGAGCGATGACCAGGGCGGTTGCACATGTCAGGTACGGTCGTGATTGGCGGATGTGGATCGGGGTCAAGATAGAACCAAGTCTTACTTTAATCACCAGAAATCACCCACAATTCATGCTGCCATCCACCCATAATTGTCCATGAATAAAACCCATGATGACGCTTACTTATTTTATAACACAAAAATGTACTCCCATAATGTTGCACTGCAAGGTTCTATTTTGACAGCCAATTACGAAGAACAAAGAGCGCAAAAAGAGCTCAGAAAAGAATTATCTCCCTCTCTCCGATCTCCCCCCCCCCCCTCCCGGGAGGGGGCACGGGCACAAACGAAAACTGGGCCGTTTGCGCTTGAAACAATGGTTGTTAGATGACCATTGTACCTGGTGTGCCTTCAAAGCCAAGTAATTGTGTAACATCGGCAATTGTGGCGTGCTGATTGTTAAACGCCACGAATGACGAATAACGATCGCCTCACGTGATCACGTGACCCGAGATGAAATATCTTTCCCTAATCTCGCTCCAGCAACTAGTCGGCAGTTGCGCGCTTCCCCAGTCCGCGACTTCAGTGCAGGGGTGCTGCACCGACGACCCGCGCCGCGCCGGGTCACGCGCGCGCCGCACTGCAGCCGCCAAGGTCGGTCGACCAACCCTGGAAGTGGACCGGCAGACCGTTCTCAAGGACACCGACGCGAGACGACCGGCCGCCGACCAAGGTCGTCGGCCGGCCGCCGACCGGTGACGTCGTCTCGTGCCACGTGATCGCGACGACTGTCATTCGTGACGTTTAACAACCAATCGCCACGATAGCCGAGGTGTCTCTTGACTTAGCAGCTGGCAGCTACTGACCCTTCGGGAGCCACGGAACCACGGGAAGTTCTTGCCCCACCGGGAGCTCCTCACCCCAGTGGGAGCTCCTGCCCCAGTCCGGGTGGCAGCCAGAGCTCCCTTTCCCTGGCTGGATTTCCTGTTGCATCCGTAGTCAGTTAGCGTGAGAGCTTGTCGGAGCAAAAGACGGATACGCACTTTCAGTATCACACGTTCGTACGCATATTTATACGCATAAATATGTATTATTGTACGTATTATAAATAATTACGTATTATTGTACGTAAATGTCCTTCCTCCTGCAACAATGCCATACATCCATCACGAGCGTGGCCGAATTTCTGTTGCGGTGACGCCGTCAGCATTGCCACGGTAACCGTTGTCATGGCAACAACGGTCTGTCTGTCGGCGACGGACGCGCCTTCCCAGGGCCACAGACCGTTCGCGGCGGCATCAGACATGGGTGCCGCCGGCGAGCGCCGGCTCCGGGTTCATGGGAAGGTCACCAGGTGGATAACTGGGTCAGGTTCAGCGGAGGTCAGCAATGGAGAGCATTGCGGAAGGTTATGGCGGGTGGGTGGAATTACCCAGGGCTGTTAGACAGAGAGTTACGGAGGGTTGTCATGGACAGACAGGGTTACGGAGGATTGTCAGCCAGGCCGGGTTACCGAGAGTTGTCTAGGATAGGCGGAGTTACGGAAGGTTGTCAAGGACAGACATGGTTACGGAGGGCTGCCAATGACAGAGTTACGGAGGGTTGTCAAGGACAGACATAGTTACGGAGGGTTATCAGAGACAGACAGGGTCACGGAGATTACCAGGGAAAAGCCTAGTTACGGAAAGTTATCGGGTAGATGCCGGGCCATGGATGGTGACCAGGGACTGACAGGATCATTAGGGCTGTCAGGGACAGATGGGGTTGACGAGGGTTGTATGAGGAACAGAATATTATCCAGTCAATTATACTTTCCTACTAGACATTCCACCAATATTTCGAAAATTTCCCTCCCCCACCCCCGAGGTCAGCTTCAACAATTATTTGCTACAAAGGTTAAGTATTTGTTACGAGCATTCATTCGTGATTTGAAGTTCATCATTTCATTGCTTGAGTAAAATCTGTCTCCCCAACGACCTAGCCTCCACTCCATTACATATTATTATATAATGAACTGATGATGAACCTTACATCCTTACCAATATTCAGATATATGCTGTTTGATCAATGGGAAGCACAAGAAACGAAATTGCTCTGTAACCGTCGAGCAGCGTCTGAATTGTATATACTAGGTATATTCTATACTAGGTATATTCTATACTAGGCATATTCTATACTAGGTATATACTATACTAGGTATATACTATACTAGGTATATACTATACTAGGTATACACTATACTAGGTATATACTATACTATGTATATACTATACCAGATATATACTATACTTGGTATATACTATACTTGGTATATACTATACTATGCATATACTATACTAGGTATATACTATACTATGCATATACTATACTAGGTATACACTAGGTATGTATATACTAGGTATGTATATACTAGGTCTGCCATTGCCACCGGCACTAGGACATAGGTGACGTCATATTAGCTGCACTGTCACCGGAGCGGCAATGGGAACTGCAAACGCTGGGCGCGAATGATCAATTCTGGTCGAAGCGCCCTAAAGCTCAAATAACTAACTAACAGGGAACTGCAAACGCCTGTTGACAGGACGCAAACGTCACGACCCTGACCCTGCCACAGCCGCCGGCGCTCGGACATAGGTGACGTCATATTAGCTGCACTGTCACCGGAGCGGGCAATTGGAGTTGCACACGTCACATAGGTGACGTCATATTAGCTGCACTGTCACCGGAGCGGGCAATTGGAACTGCACACGTCCGTTGACAGGACGTCGACGTCACGACTCTCACCCCGACCCGACCCGACCCGACGACCTGACCCCGACAGTCAGAGATGAGGCGCGCCACACTGCTTCGACGGCCAACAGTGCACGCGCTGCGCACGAATAACACATTGCGGGGCCGGTGCGGGCCGCAGGCCGCGATCTCGGCACGTCTCCGACCACAGAGCACACGTCGCGGCGCGATCTCCGCGAGTCTCCGACCACAGAGCACACCTCGGGGCGCGATCTCCGCGAATCTCCGACCACAGAGCACATCTCGCGGCGCGATCTCCGCGAGTCTCCGACCACAGAGCACACCTCGCGGCGCGATCTCCGCGAGTCTCCGACCGCAGAGCACACCTCGCGGCGCGATCTCGGCACGTCTCCGACCACAGAGCACACCCCGCACAACGCCGCTTGGATGGTGCGCTTCATTGGAAATTCGTGATGAACAACGCGAATACAGAGATTATGCCACCGAGCTACCGTGGCTGGGCCGCTTTGGGACGAAAAAAAATCACGGTATAAAAATTATTGTGTAAAAAAATATATACTTAAAAATCCCTTTAAAAAAATCCCTATATATTGGCTGGGGAATTTTCGTGCGCCCCGAGGCGTAGTTCCATTTTTGGCGTGAAGACGACACATTTAATGGATGTACGATGCGTGGCCGATTGCGGGCAAAGTACTTGTCGATAATATCGAGAAAATATCGAGAATCGAATATCGACATATCGAGAAAATATCGAGAAAATACCAAGGTACCGTGGGCGCTGCAACGACTGGAGCTGCACGCTCTAAAGCACGCTTAACGGGAAACTGATGTCTGACGGCAGCGTAAGGAGGGCGTGAAGCATGCCAGATGTAACGAGTCACATCATGTACCGGTCTTGTCACGACGTCCCCCCCCCCCTTCCGGAGCAGGGCAGACGACGATAGTCATCTTGAAAAGTGCACCATGGATCCGGGTAATGCAAGCAACAACGCCTCGCCATTTCACACGTTGCCCTGCGTCAGACACAAATCGTGAAAAACGGTGAAAACGACCGCTTGTTCACGCCCATCCTCCGGGTGCACGTGGTACGAGCATGAATGATGTTAACACTGGCGAGCTTTGCCTCTATCTTGGACAGAGGTGTTTGTATCGTGTCGATGCGTCCAGTGGTTGCCGAGCCATACCGCGTGCATTCGAAGCATCCGGCGTGCGTACCGACATCGGTTAAAACCGGCCGAAAAATTGCCATTTCCCGTGTTAAACCGATTGGAGCCGGTCGATTTTCTGCCAGCGCGCTCTCTCCTCGCCCGATCGTGCCACGTGAACGGCCCTCGCGTGTCACGTGCCGGCCAGACCGCCGCGAAACCCTCGTCAATGGGTAGCCAGCGCTGAGGGCTTCCACGTGGTGTCGCCCACGGCTCAGTAGACCCATGTGATGTGCTGTGATGTACTGTGATGTGATGATGATGATGGCGCCAGTCGAGATGTGCGACGCCCGGATTTGCTCTGCAAACGTTCAACCCAATGTTAACCCGCTGATAACCCAATGTTAACCCGCTGATAACCCAATGTTAACCCGATGTTAACCCGCTGATAACACAATGTTAACCCGCTGATAACCCAATGTTAACCCGCTGATAACCCAATGTTAACCCGATGATAGCTCAATGTTAACCCAATGGGGGATGGCCGAGTGGTTAAGGTGTTGAGCTCCGGGTGCCAAATGTGCCCAGAGCCAACACAACACTCGCACCACTCGGGCCATTTCCCAATCCCGCGGCCCACCGGTGAGACTGTGTGGGCAGCGCCACTGGCCGCGATCGTGCATAAAGTGCGTCGAGAACCACCCAACAAACATAAACGCAACCCAATGGGGGGGGGGGGGCTTGTCTAGAATTGTCTAGAATTTTCTAGAATAGTCTAGAATTGTCCAGAACTCAAGTGTGTGCCGCGTATTCTCGGCGCCGGCCCGGCGGCGACAAGATAACAAGACAAGATCCGGCGGTAAGACGTGCCACCTCGCTCTGTTATCAACCGGTAAACAACGCTACCGTCGTGTCCGTCACCGCCTCTGTCGCACCCGTCGCTGGGGCGTATCACAAAGGGTGCCCGATCTCCGTGCCAATAAAACGGTACGAATGAACCTGACCTTCACGAATAAAGGTGAATTGTAAATGAATGAAGGAAAGTTCTTCATGAATGAGGGTAAGGTTCCCAACGTTGTACTGTAAGTTACAGGAGCATCCGAACGGTACACGTCATGATCCCCGAACATGTTAACATTTCCCCACTCAAAGAGGGGTTGCTCTGGGGCCTGGCAGTGCCTCTCCTCGCATGATTCGATTCGACGATACCGTCGTTTAATAACATAAAATGAAAATGACATGAAATAGAAGATAATGACGGGTCCCGATAAGACAGATCAAATAGAAGATGATAGGTATAGTTTAGACAGATCAAATAGAAGATGACATGTACAGATCAGGCAGATCAAATAGAAGATAATGACGAGTACAGATCAGACAGATCAAATAGAAGACAATGACGGGTACAGATAAGACAGATCAAATAGAAGATAATGGCATGTATATATCAGACAGATCAAATATAAGGTAATGGCAGGTAGAGATAAGACAATGACAAGTACAGACAATGACAGGTAAAGAGAAGATAATGACATGTACAGATAAGAAAGATCAAATCGGTGCCCCACCCACGACGTCCGGCAAATCGACGGCGTCGTGTCCAGCTAGCTCAGGCCCAACTCAGAACGGCACCAGGATTAGGTCAGCTCAGGCAGGACACGACACGGCAACGGGCGATGCGAAGTGAGACGTCCAGCGAGACCGTCCGACATCAGGTCGGTTGGTTATTGGTTTTTACGACACGTCGACCGTTGAGTCACGTAGCGTCGCCAATCTCTCACGCCGATTGGTCGCGGGCGAAGAGTAGCGTCAGGTGAGACTCGAACCCACGACCTTTCGATTGTGAGACGAGCATCTTACCCCTAGACCACTCGTCCCCCATCCGACATCAGGGAAGTCACGCGAGTTCTATTGTAGTTTAGGGGCTCGTCGACTTCACAGGTCATACTGGATCATACCGGATGGGCCCTTTGGGTCTCTTATTAAGTATAAACGCTTTATAACTTATATAGGGTGTACCTATCAGTGGATTCAGCACCTTCCTTCGGGATGTGATACTGATGAGATTGGCTATGGTAGCACAATGGGTATGATCGGAGGAGCTTGTAATTGGTGAGTGTGTTATACAATATCAGGTGAATGGTGCTAGATAGGCTGAGATATTTAGCTCCCTAGGAACTTGAGATAATGGACTGATTGGGGTGAGTGTATGTACTTTTCTAGTATCTTTTCTAGATAGTCTTAACCCAGATGGGCCCCTGTGGCTCTGATTAAGCCTTAACACTTTATGACTATATGACATACATCTAGTCATGTGAGCTCAAGTGTGAGACAGCATGAAGCGACACGAGCTCCACCCTGCGGCTATGCAGCGGCCGATCCTCAGCGAACCCGACCTCGGATCACGCGGGTGCAGGTCAGACGCGTACCTCTGCAGGGTGCCGGCCGGCGCCGGCCGCTCCTCCTGTTGGCCAGGCTCGTCCGCTCCACCGCCCGCCTCATGCTTCATCGCCGGCCGGCCGGTCTCCAGGGAAACACCATGCCCCGCCCGCCTCCGTGTCCGTGTCCCAGGGTCACCGGCGCTCCGGGTCGCCGGCCGCCGGCCACGGGCCTCGCTGGCCCACCGCCGACGCACGCCTCGCGCGCTTCACCGCGCGCCCAACTGTCCCCGCCACCACCCGCCGCGATGTCTCGCTTAGCCGGAGAGCGGCACACCGCCCGCCGCGCGCGTCACAACGTGCAGCGGCGCGGAGAGTCACGGCGACACGGGGGAAACACGCCGCGGAACTCAGCTTCGCGGCACGCGAGACGCGCGGCGTCCGCAGGCGGAAAACACGCCTGGGTGTGACTCGACGTCCCGTCGGCACGGTTCACGTCTCGTCTCGCACCACGCAGCGAGCGCACCCGCACGCTCCCGCCACCGCCCGCTTCTCACAGCCGACGCCGACACTCACGCGCTCGACGGCGCGGAGGCTACTGCCGGCCGGCCAGCTGTTGGTCGGTCAGCTGGCGGGTCGATGCAGGCGGCGCCACCGTCGCGGAGCGCGCGCGCGCCGCAGCAGCTGACTGTGCGCCGTGCGAAATGCCGCCCGTCACGTCGCCTTTTTCTTCTTTTTTGGACTTTGACTTGTCATTCGGTCAATGGGCAATTCGGATTTACTTGAAAACTCCGGATAATTCAGGACCTCTAGACCTCGGGGTTACTCGTGTGCAACGCCGATGAATATTTGTATCCCAACCATGTGTAGGAGTCGAGAGAAAGATACATCGGCACCGAGCCAAACTCACCGAAGTTTAAAGGGCTCGCCTAATCCGGGTATAAGTGCAATGGTTACGCTATATTGCCATTTGGTCCGGCCGCAAAGCAAAGGGATAGTGCCTGGCGCACAGACAAACGGGAAGGGAAGCTAGAACTGGTTCATTACACAGACGAAAGGAAGGTCTCTGCTCCCCGTAGTCTCGGACAGGCCACTATTGAAGAAAGTCGCAACAGACGATGCGGCGCGAACGTGACAGGACGCCGAGTGATCGTCACACGCCACACGACACCGAGTCGGCTGGTGCCCCGGGGCAGAGACGTCTCTCTCAGTCTACTTTTAGAAGCCAATCCACTGCCCCGATAGTGAACGAACTAGTTCTCCGTCAAAGTTCTCCGCCAAAGTTGAGGCTGAAACACTGAAATCTAATCGGTCCGCGTTCCCGAACTGAGCGGACCAGTTGCCAGCTGACCCATCCGGCGGATAGATGCAAACGAGCGTGGCGACTCGAACCATGGCGACTCGAACATCGAACCATCGAACCGCGGAGCAGGGTAGCACGAGCGCCAAATGACCAAACATGGTCGGTGCGCCCTAAGACTCAAATAACAAACAAACCAACAGAGCAGGGTGGCACAGCGGAGAACGGGGCAGACCGGCGCTCCAACCCAGCAGTCTGAGCGACAGGTTATTTACCGTCACCGGTAGTGGTTATCGATAGTCACCGGTAGTGGATATGGCCGTCACCGGTAGTGGTTATGGCCGTCACCGGTAGTGGACATGGCCGTCACCGATTGTGGTTATGGCCGTCACCGGTAGTGGATATGGCCGTCACCGGTAGTGGTTATGGCCGTCACCGGTAGTAGTTATGGCCGTCACCGGTAGTAGTTATGGCCGTCACCGGTAGTGGATATGGCCGTCACCGGTAGTGGTTGTTGGCCGTCACCGGTAGAGGTTATGGCCGTCAACGGTAGTGGTTATGGCCGTCACCGGTAGTGGTTATGGCCGTCACCGGTAGTGGATATGGTCGTCACCGGTAGTGGATATGGCCGTCACCGGTAGTGGTTATGGCCGTCACCGGTAGTAGTTATGGCCGTCACCGGTAGTTGTTATGGCCGTCACCGGTAGTGGTTGTTGGCCGTCACCGGTAGAGGTTATGGCCGTCACCGGTAGTGGATATGGCCGTCACCGGTAGTGGTTATCGGCCGTCACCGGTAGTGTTTTGAAGGGAATTGCAAGTGGAAATTGACGCACTGGGACGTTCCGGCTCATTGTCTGCCTATGTCGAGCTCACCTTCGTCACCGGAAGTGGTGCAGGCATTTCAACACGCTGCCGATAAATTAATTCGGACAAAACATTATTCATAACAAAAGGCAATCACAAAGCGTATAAAGGTGTCACCTAGACGGCATGTCGGTCTCACCTAAATGTTAAGAGGATTGTGGAAGTCTTCATTCATTTCAAAGATTAATTCATTCATTCATTAATTCATTCATTAATTCATTCATTTCAAAGACAGAATCGGACGGTTTTCTTCCGTCATTTAGCAATCAATTCAGAAGTTGGATGATTAGACGTCTGGGGGCGGTTTCATCAGGCTTCGATTGGACCCGTGTTTTACATCGACATTTCACATTGGCATCACAATGTCGCACCTGTTATTCCCATGACGACGTAAATGATGTCACATAACACGCCGGAAGAAGTTCTCGCAAGACACCACCATTCTCTTCCATCCGGTTAATTTCTAGAATCCCGCGCACTTGTCGCGTTGGCCCTTCGATAGGCTTTAGCCACGATGTTGAACTGAGACGTTGGTATGGTTCTGCTCCAACGATACATTTTTCGTGAAGTAGGGTGGAATATACCACTTATTGAGCACTGAATCGACATCCGTTCCAAAGAAGTATCGGCCATCGTGCTTCTTCGTATGTGATTCTGAGGTCTTCATTCATCATTTTTAGAAGCATCTTGTTAATAAGTATCATGCTTATGCTCACCATAACATCTCGAAACACAATTCCAGGTACAGAACAACCTATGATGTGGTCTGTTTTACAATGCTAGTTTTTAGCACGCATGTTTTTATCGTTATGGCCAGTGTAAGACTCCCTCAATTGGAGATGTGTCAAAACAAGCAGAGAAGGCTTACTTGTAAGTGTATCATAGTGCTCAAAATTGAGTTTCAAGGACATCAAATGCATTTTAAACGACACCATTTTCATGGCGAATTTCGACATCCTACTGTTCTCGCTTCAACATCTCACACCTAACGAAAAACCATTATTTTAACACTGTTCTGCTCTGTTCTCTTGTTTTCCATGATATCAAGTCTTTAGCTTCATCCACTATGTAGCATAACAGCCCATAAAGTACATTTGTGGCGGTGCTAGTTGCAGGACCAAGTGGTGGACGTTTGGATGTGAGTCGCGGCATTAAACTTCCTATTTGGGCTCCTATCAGCAACCCATAAAGATTGCAATACTTTGACTTCAGTTATGCTTGCAAACGCTAAAGACATCCGTTTCCCATATGCACATACACTGATGCAGCCTATCTTTCAAGAATACTCCAAAATGACCAAATCAGCCATACTGCTGCATGTATCGGCGACTGCTGCATGTGCTGCCATACTGCTGCATGTGTTCATGTATTGGCGAATGCTGGCCACTGGAAACTCTGTGGGGGGGGGGGGGGGGGGGCGGGGCGGTGAGGTAGCGTTTACTCAGTCAGTGCAGCGTCCGACTATTGACCTTGGGCTTCAATCGCGCAGCCGGCGGGGTCACCGGGTCCACTCCGCCCAACTGCGCCAGAGACCGGCGACGCCAAACGGCCACGCAGTCGAACGCGTCGTAAGAGAACCCAAGGAAACCCTACAGGATGTCCACGTCATGAATACATGACCGGCTAACTAGTTCACGAGTTACGACAACTCCCGCACGATGAACACCGAAGGCTGGTTGTTGGTCGGTTGCGTGGCTCGACGACGCACTGAACAGCCGATGCCATATGGTGTCGCCTGTCTCTCTCCCTGGCAGGAAAGGCGGGCACTGCGAGGAATTGAAGCCCGTACCTCCGGCACGCCAGACGCTCAGCTTAGCCACTGAGCTACCGACGCCCCAACCTTGATTGAGGGCATTCTGGACAAGTAAAACGCAACGTTTAAGGGACACAACTCGCTGCCACACGTGCTATGCTCTCTGCTCACGCAATGAAAACGCAGGGGGACGAGTGGTCTAGGGGTAAGATGCTCGTCTCACAATCGAAAGGTTGTGGGTTCGAGTCTCCCCTGTCGCTACTCTTCTCCCGCGACCAATCGGCGTGAGAGATTGGCGACGCTACATGACTCAACGGTCGACGTGTCGTAAAACCAATAACCAACCAATGAAAACGCAGATTAAGGCCCCGGCACGTTTCGTTTGGGTCTTCGCTGCATGCCGGCTGGGTAACCATGGATACCGGGATGATGGATACATGGATACCGGGTTGAGTGCCGTATGTGGCTCCCTTTTCCACGTCGCAGAAATGTTCGCCTCCCCCCCCACCCCCCACCCCCATCTGTGCAAAATAAATTTCCGGACAAAAATTATGAGCGGGAGTATGATAGAATATGATCCATATATGATAGATAGGAGATAAGCGGGACATGATATGAATTATGCTTGCTTTTTCCTCGGTAACGTTCGAGCTCCTCGCTGAAATATAGCACATCCGTATCTTATAAATGATGTGATGTCAGATTTACATCAAGGGACATCGTAAATCATGAATAAAGCACGGAAAGGGAGTAGTTTTGTGGGTTTTGCTGGGAAGTACATTGTCTGAAAATCCCCAGATCCGGAAATAAAATGAGACAAGATGGATGGCGATATTCAAAGGAGAAGCGTTTTACATTTTCGTTCCACATTGGAAAGATCCCTCACTGGCTGCTTTAGAACACTCATTCGTAGTAACTCCGGCTATGATAAGCCATTTAACGTAAGCCAGGTTGAACTCCAATCACACAGCCTATGAAATTGAATGGGCTTCTCCGTCGCTGAAGCCCGGATTTTTATTCAAAATACAACTCACGTTAACTTACACTCCACCCTTCTTCCACACTAGCTGTTCCCTGCACCCAGTTCACCTGTCCCCAGCTCAGCCGTTCCAAGTCCAGCCGTTCCCAGTTCAGCCGTTCCCAGTTCAGCCGTTCACAGTCCACCTGTTCCCAGTTCAGCTGTTCCCAGTTCAGCTGTTCCCAGCTCAGCTGTTCCCAGCTCAGCTGTTCCCAGCTCAGCTGTTCCCAGTTCAGCTGTTCCAGTTCAGCTGTTCCAGTTCAGCTGTTCCCAGTTCAGCCGTTCCCAGTTCAGCTGTTCACAGTCCACCTGTTCCCAGTTCAGCTGTTCCCAGTTCAGCTGTTCCCAGCTCAGCTGTTCCCAGCTCAGCTGTTCCCAGTTCAGCTGTTCCCAGTTCAGCTGTTCCCAGTTCAGCTGTTCCAAGTTCAGCTGTTCCCAGTTCAGCTGTTCCCAGTTCACCTGTTCCCAGTCCAGCCGTTCCCAGTTCAGCTGTCCCCAGTTCAGCTGTTCCCAGTTCAGCTGTTCCAAGTTCAGCTGTTCCAAGTTCAGCTGTTCCAAGTTCAGCTGTTCCTAGCTCAGCTGTTCCCAGTTCAGCTGTTCCCAGCTCAGCTGTTCCCAGTTCAGCTGTCCCCAGTTCAGCTGTCCCCAGTTCAGCTGTTCCCAGTTCAGCTGTTCCCAGTTCAGCTGTTCCCAGCTCAGCGTTTCCCAGTTCAGCTGTTCCCAGCTCAGCGTTTCCCAGTTCAGCTGTCCCCAGTTCAGCCGTTCCCGTGTGAGTCAGGAGTGTCCCAGTCCAGCCGCCGGCCGCCGTCCGCGCCGCGTCACCTTCGGAAATACACCAGACTCAGGCCGGCTTCAGGCTTCAGGCTTCAGGCTTCAGGCGGGGTCGGAGCCGATCTGCATCTGCCCCACCCCACCCGCGCCGCTATACGTTCCGACACGTGTGTCACTTTATGGAATTGGTTGGAGGAGGGAGGCAAACAACCTTTTTGATGGTCAAAGCTGCTCCGAAAACCATTTCTGTCTAGCGCGCCCATTGCTGCATAGGATATGCGTGGTTGGTTATTGGTTTTTACGACACGTCGACCGTTGAGTCATGTAGCGTCGCCAATCTCTCACGCCGATTGGTCGCGGGCGAAGAGTAGCGACAGGTGAGACTCGAACCCACAACCTTTCGATTGTGAGACGAGCATAGGCATATGCGTGTGCATAGGCCCAATGTTTCAGCATCAGCCTGGTCGGGAGGGGGCAGATGAATGATTGAGGGGAGCCAGCGGCCCCTTTAGCATATGCTAAAGCATATTTAGCATATGACACCCTGTCTTTTGACATATACCAGAGACCGGGTGCGGCTTCTTGTTCATGTCTAAGTCACGTACGTCACTCATCACGATATCAGTATAGCACTTTTATTCTCTCAGGCTGGCAACTTATGGAGAACTACCCGAACAGACGCAACCATGGCTAGAGATACTGGGTGGATCGTGGTGGGGGTCCGGACTCCCTGGTCTGCAACCCTGGTAATGCTGGTAATGCTAAGTAATCATTTTCCCTATTCAATCTGAAAATATGTCCTGACAATGAGGACTTTGACTGCCGCCCCCCCCCTCTCACTTGGTGGGAGATTTCCAGCCTTCGGCAATACATTTTATGTTCAATGAAGTAGCCAGCGTGTATTACTGTTGGGTGCAGTTCAGCACTGAACAAAAATGATCATTGAATAATGCCTTCAGGTAGCATAGAAAACAGCAAAGACGGATCAAAATACAAGCGTGATTGTGGTTGTTGTGCAATTTTCCACCAAACATGCTACATGTATCAAAATACATGCATACTTGCATCAACTTGCCTGCATGATTGATAAAAAAATTATTCCTAGAATAGGGGCCATGCTGTCATCATACATGTCATGTAAAAATACTTCAAATTCAGCGACAAAATACCACAATGAAACTTTGCTCTAATTCAACTCACACTCCAAAACACAAAACCTTACTGGCTTGACTCTTTGTCCTTTAAATCTGTGGCTGAGGTGGAAGAAACTGGTCATGGGATACAGTCTAAGGATACTACAGTCATCGCTGGTCTGTTGAAGGTACCATGGAAGCTGGGGTAGAACTGAAGTAGAAGGGACTCAGGATAGGGTATTAAGACCCCTCTGCATCAAGGTGCACATGTGCATGGAAGATGGGATAGGGTTTGGGTAGAAGCTTGTCTAAGGATATGTCTGGTAATTTTTATATCATACGCTGGGTTAAGTTCAGTTATATTTTTCCCAGAGGAAGTTGGTAGTTAAGTATATTCTTTTGCAGGGGAAGTTGGACAATACACACACAGTGCATAGATGGGACAGGTTCTTCCTGTGTGGAAGGAGGCTATAATTGTTGCCTATCTCATGCATTGGTGGCACAGGACTAACCCTGATTGCATTATTGTGGTAATATCATGCTTTTAGGTATTTACGAGACACATACACACATTTTAACTCCATAAAGCAAACAAAGGGTTAGGTTTGGTGAGGTTAGGTTATGATTTGCATTAAGTTAGAACATTTTACATTTTCTAGTTAAACATCTTAAAAAGCACATTAGGCTATGTTAGGTTAGGTTTGGTTTGTTTAATATTTGTGAAAATTGAGGAAAATAATTTCAACATCTCTTCAATACAAAATGTATATTCTGAAAAAGCAGGATAGGTTAGGTTATGCTACTTTTTGCTTTTCTAAACACACATTTGTATGCTATATTACATTATGGTTAACTTTAAACACCTTTTGGAAATATTTTGCTTGCCAAATGAAAAGTAAACATTTGCCAAGAAAATGAGTGGTCTCATCATCTTAATCACCTCAATAAACATTGTCTTGGACACAAATTACAAGGATTCATCAAACACCTCAAAGCACCAATTTACCTTCCTGCTTGCCTTTTTTTAACCGTACACCTTTCTGGAACCTTAGAATCATTCAGTATAAATATGTTGAGATACACAGCTAAGTACATGCATAACTGTGAGTTTTGGATGCATGTGTATTCATGTGCATGTTTATCCTGATGCTTCATGATTGCTTTTCATATCAATGCCTCCTGTGGCACATGTCCAAGGCACAGGATAGGCCTGATAGGATCAGAGGAGTTCGATCTAGTCCAAACTTGTTGCTGTGGTCTACAGGGACTCCTGCATCAGCTGTCTGTTCATAGTGGTCTGCCAGTCCCTGTCTGAGGATCACAACACAAGGAGCATGCATACCTACATCATGTGTGGACTGGCAGTTGGAGTTTAGGGGCGCATCTACTGCGTCGGTCATGCAGCGACTGGCAGTTGGAAATGGTGGCAATGACATGACATCATCATGACAATGGCTGAGAGGAGATCTCATTGAGGTCTTTAAATTTGTTCATGATCAGGAACAGGGATATCTCAGGGAAATGTTTGAATTTAACAGGAATGATGCAATTAGAGGTCATCAATTCAAAATTAAAGTGAATCACAGCAGGACAAGGTTAAGACAGTCTTTCTTCACCAACAGGGTTGTAGAAGATTGGAACCAGCTGCCAGAAACCATTGTCAGTAGCAGCACACTGAACATCTTTTAAAAACAGCATAGACACTCATTATAAGAAAAGAGTATTCCTTAAGAGCTTTTAGGTATTCCAGGGAGGGCTGATCAACAGATTTGGTGGGCAACTGGTTCAGTGTCCAGAGTGCAACCAAGAAGGGCCCTTGTGGCTCATAGTTGCACTGATTGTGTCTTTATGTCTTTATGAGACAAGACAGACATGACAGATGCTTGGCTTGGGTGCACCACACAGAGGTGTGCTGAGGTTCTTCCGACAAAGCTACAAGAGCTGAAGCCAGGACCAGTACAATGAACTCAGTGTTATTTGACTGTGCTGGTTGCATGAAAAAAGCAATTTGCCAGAACCTTGATGTGCACATATCCGCAACCCATATTGGATATTATGTCCATGGCATCAGCACTGGACATGTGACATTTCAAGATGTTGGCCAGGTAAACACAAGATTCAGATATTAACTTACCTTACTGAATCTTCATTGTCATTCATGTCGACTGAATATGCAGAATTTGAATTGTCCATCTGCAGGACTGTATGCTTGCATCCAATGCATTGTTGCTGTATCACAGTACAACAACGACAATAAGCACCACCACATCAGCTGCAGGGCAGACCTTCAGGTTGATGTTGACATTGATGTGGACAGGCTTAGAATGTCACCTTGGAAACGACTAGACATGGTCCCACTGACCGCACTCCTGGACACACTGCATATGTAGGTAGGTAGGTACCTACACACTAGGTACACCTGGTATAATAGTCGTCAACAAACGCTCACTGGCTTGACGCAATGTCATTCACACATCACGCACCAGAACACGCACTCCTCCACGGCCACAAGAGGCCCTCTCCCTCTTCGCTACACAGTTCACGCCCCCACAACACCTCCTTCCCCCACAGCATACCCAGTAAACAGGCGCATGAGTTTTACACTGAAAGACAACTATGGCGCGGACGGGGCGCAACTAAATCGGGAAGGGCCTTGCTTCTGCCATCTATTGTATGATATTGAACTAGACGTTTGTTTGACGCCAATAGGTACCATTAAGACAGCAAAGAAGTGAGTGGAAGATGTTGCTGAATGCATGGCTAAGTGCAATGATGCATGAAGGAAATGAGTGCTGCCAATTTGGGTGGTTGGGTTCACCTCATATGTTACCATGCTAAAAGAGCAGTGGGGCTAAGGTAAAGACGGTGAGGGCACGGCCCCACCAAAGGTATCAGAATATCCAACCCTTGGCAGATTTATTCTGACAAGCTTAGATCCCGGATAAATTTTCCTTTTTTTCGGATAACCTTGATGCTGATCACCTTCGATGTTCGCTCGAACTCTACCAATAATCTCCGATTTCAATGGGATACCCCAGTAGTACGGGAACCGTCCCAAAGTTGAAGGGCAAGGCAGTGGCGTGGGAACGTCTCAAAAGGGGGAACCTATTATGAAGCCCCCCCCTCCCCCCCGATACACCTATGGGGCAAGGAGCAGTTGGAAATCTGTTCCGAAGTTGGGGTAGCAAGCCCGCGGAGCTGGCGATTTCACAGGAACATGAGTGGAAAATTGAAGTATTTTTACTGGTGTCTGTATACACCTGGGGGCTGCCGAACACCCCTGAAGCTTGACATAGAACCGTACGGAAAAGGACTGCACGTTTCAGGGCATGTTAGGGAATGGGAATTTCATGCCCCTGAAAGTACATGCAATTCTGCACCAATGCGTGGGGGATGTAAAGAGAGACCAGTTCCCCACACGGATCCCGAAAGGCCGAGGATGTCTTAGGGAACCATGGAGAATCAACCTTTTCGGCTAGTTTAGGACACCAAAATCACAAAAAAAAACGACAAATGCGTATGCACTTAGCTCTGCTGTCATGGCATCTCAACGTCCTTTAACAGGGATTCTGGTGACAAAGTGTCCGTTTCTCAACCGAAAGGTCGTGGGCTGGACTGGAGTACTAATTGTCGCTGCTCTTCGCCTGCGACCAATAGGCAGGAGAGACTGGCGATGCAAAGCTTCGTGCGACCCAAAGCGGTCGACTCGACGTAAACCAATAACCACCAGTTGCCTCTCTATAACAGCTCAAATTACCCGCTCTCAACTCGGGGGGGCATCTCCAAATTGGGGTAAGATGCTCGTCTCACAATCGAAAGGTTGTGGGTTCGAATCTCACCTGTCGCTACTCCTCGCCCGCGACCAATCGGCGTGAGAGATTGGCGACGCTACATGACTCAACGGTCGACGTGTCGTAAAACCAATAACCAACCAACCATCTCCAAATTAAGACAGCGGCGGATCTAGAATTTGGCAAAGTTTGGGACTATGCGGAGCTTCGGTTCTCCTGAACTTTGGTGCTTCTTGTCTCGCTGAGAGTGCAAATACCTTGTCCAACCGATGGGTGGGGCGAGGGGGAGAAGTGTCGCAACCAAGGGGACAAAGGAAGCAAGTGCCCCACTCCCTTGTCTCCATGGAAACCCGAGGGACCCTGCGGAAGCCTTGGCAGTAACGGCGTGTGGTTCTTCCCAGCGACAGCGCAACTTTCCGGCGACGTGCTTTGCAAACCCACTTTTTGTTCACAAAACACGAGAGTGATGACAGATGGGAACGACATTGGGGCTCTTCAGACTACATCGTCCATCGCAAAATTGTCGTCGCTTCTTCCCGCCCACGGTGGGGGACGAGAAGATTTTAAGCTCGTTTCTTCGAAGCGCCATATAGGCGTCGTGCCAAACTTGCGTCGCTTCGCTTGCCGTGTCCTCCCTGCCCTCACCGTGGTGACCCCTAATGGCGCTCAGAGACATGGGACCTGGGACCTGCTTCACCACCGTATGAAAAAAGGGACGTGATTTGTTCTGTTATTTATCAATTCAATTATGTTTAACGCGCATAGAAATACAGACCACGGGCGGACCACCTTTATTTGCATTTTTGCAACCTTCACCTCGTACCTTCTTTCATGTGCGTGCATTTTTCTTCAAAGAAAATGTGTCATGTCTCTGCTGGTTCAGCTGGCTTTCGGTCAGAGCGAACTGGCGAAATAGCACGCCGGTCACGTGCTGTGTCGTCATGTCACGTGACCTGCGCGCCCCCATGCTGGGCGACTGGTTGGTTGGTGTCAGTCCGATGGAGGGTGCCGCGCTGAACGGTTGTATGCGACACACACTGAGCGGGAAGATTGTGAGAGGAAAAGATGACCGGTGATGACCGCAAGATGACCGCGACACGGTGACCAACAGGACTCCGAACGTTAGTCAAGTCTTTAAATCCATGTCTAACCACATTGGCGTAAGCTGTTAGTTGTGGAATTATGTACTTTTCTCCTGATATGCGTAGAAAAAGAATTGCTCAGCCAGTCAGCGGGACTGACAGACACCTCTCCCCCATAGCAGATATGTGCTTTGTCATCTGCTTCCTTCGCTACTCTGTGCGAAGACATCCGTGATGTCTTGTGAGCAGTGTCATTGTAAGGAATTTTATAGTTACATATGACTTTCCTCAGGGGGTACATATGAGATGAGGTTTTTCGTTCCGAATAAACCGTCAAATTAAACGCCAAAAGGGCGGCTGAGGCTAGACACGCCCAAACCACCAAGTTACGCCAAGACCTGCCAAGTTTTCGCCATCATTTGACTGGAGAAAGACCATGACTGGATCAGAGTGGAGCACCACCAGGCACAGATAGGAGCATGGAGGCGGAAAGAGACAGGGGTCGTTCATGCATTTGAGCAATTAAACGAACTG
This sequence comes from Ashinkailepas kermadecensis, assembly GCA_034440615.1. Taxonomy (NCBI): domain Eukaryota; kingdom Metazoa; phylum Arthropoda; class Thecostraca; family Neolepadidae; genus Ashinkailepas; species Ashinkailepas kermadecensis. The sequence goes on from JAOTOM010003726.1 coordinate 168,917, forward strand.
AACTCGGAGGTTAGTCTAGTGAAACATAGGATAGACGATACCTTTTTCAATTCCTTGGACAACTTCTTTCTGCTACAGACTCCTTGCTTCTACCTAATGACCTTGATCCAGTTGAACAGTGGCGGAAGTTTGGCAGATCTTGGCGTAGCGGACTTGTCGGTATGGGCGTTTTGGAATTGTGCATGGGGGATATTTAGCGTCAGTCCAAAAGGACGCCGAACATGGCGAAGTTTTAACCGCTTAGAGACTATGTTGTTTAGCCAATGTTATTTCCAAAGTGGCTGCATCAACGCACACTGTTCTGTCTGGGCCACACCACGGAGAAGAAGAAAAACCTCGGTCACCTGGCAACAGCCTAACTCAACCGGATGCACACAGAAATCGCCTAGAAATCGCCAAGAAACTCACACGAGCCAGTAAGCTGGGAAGCGCCTAGAAGCGCCTAAGCGGGCCAGAGGCCATAACGGTGCCCGAGGGCTTCCGAAAGCTTCGAATGTGGCGCCAGACACGGCCAGGAAAGGCGACCGACGCCCTCTTCACCTTCATCGGCGTCCTCGCACCTTCCTCGGCGTCCCCTTGACCTTCGTTGACCCCCGTCTGGCGTCAGCTGAACCTTGACCCGGCGGTCAGCGAACTCTCGGCCGTCCTCGGCGTCCCTTGACCTTCGTTGACCCCGTCTGGCGTCAGGTGACCCTTGACCCGGCGGCCGTCCGACGTCGCGCTCACTTGGCGTCGACCGCCTTCTTGCTGCGGTAGCTCTTGATGGAGAGCATGGAGGCGCGCCTGCTGGGGGCGGCGGCAGAGGTCGCCGGCGGCGACTGGGTCCGCTCAGGGGGCAGCTCGACGATGGACGGCGGCGGCGGCGGCGGCGGCGGCAGGGCCGGCGGCGACTGGTACTGCGGCTGGTACTGCGGCTGGTACTGCGGCTGGTATTGCGGCGCAGGCTGGTAGTAGCTGTCGAGAGAAGAGGCGGCACTTTTAGACGACGTCTGGTCGGAAAGAGGTGGAGGAAACGAAAGAGGAGGAGAAGAGGTGTCATTTGCGGCCATCGGATGTGATGCACCGTGAGTTGGATATGCGCCGCTATTGCCAGCAGTGACGTTTTATTTATTTATTGGGGGAGGAGCATTGCAATTAAATGGTGATCGTCCCTATATTCACCCTCATTTTGCTGATTTAAGGATGAAATTTCGGGCAGCTGAGCTCCCAATGGTGATGGGCCTCACAGAGTCATAACGCTGTATTTTATCTAGTGCATGAAATAAAACGTCATCCGTTGTTGGCATTCCGATTTCAGGCGGAGAAATATAATGTAAATCGTGCAAAGGCAGCAATGTACAGCAGTTAATGCAGTCAGTAGGTACCTGCATGTAGCAGGTACGGTGTTACAACAGCACATGTTGCAGTAGTGTTACAGTAATGCTACAGTAGTGTTACAGTAATGTTACCATAGTGCTACAGTCATGCTACAGTAGTGTTACAGTCATGCTACAGCAGGGTTGCAGTCATGCTACAGTAGTGCTGCAGTCCCACTACAGTAGTGCTACAGTAGTGTTACGGTGGTGCTGCATTTGTGCTACAGTAGTGTTGCAGCAGAGCCATCCAGCACAGCCGAAAAAATAACAAACGCAACAAAGAACAGTAGGTATAGAAAAACAATGAAAGAAGCGGAACTGGACACGGCAACAATAATGATAATACTCTCATCTCACTTGGCCAGCTTCAGCTTTGCCTTCGACCGAAACCCTGGGATATGCCTCGGGAAGGGGGTCTTTTTACGCTTCCCTGAGGTTTTTCCATGCCAGCGGGAAGCCATTAGGGGAAAACGCTCGGATAACCAACAAAACGTTTTCAGTACCTCATCCTTGATTATTTTTCCGTCCGAAGTGAAAATTCAGCCTCAGATCATGTAAGGTCATATACCTAGCTGAGGTCGAAGAGGGCCACCTCCAAACATGTTTGAGAATCAATAACTCATATACGTGAATAGATATTGAAATGAAACTTGCTACGTGAGTATAATTGGACCGTATCTCCAAAAATGTGTGAATCGGATTTTAGTTTCAGGTCAGATTAGTGACCTGAGGTCACAGCTAATTTTGGGCCAATTTCCCTCTATTTGTGATATGCATACTCTTCTGACATCAGTTTTACCTTGGCATGCATGCAGAAGCATCAGGAAAAGCTCCCTGCCGTCAGGTGGCCTGGGGTCAGATTACGATCAACTTTCCAATGTGGACTAAGGCTGTGTAGGCACTGTTATTTTATGGTTCATTTCAAGTTTTCATGACCTCAATAGCGGCAAAGTTGCATTGCACGACCGAAGCTACCGTAATATGCCGACATAAAATGCGTTTGAACAGCCGTTTTTTTTCTCCCAAAGAATGACATTTTGGTTTCCAAAATGGTGCAACAATTTAGATAGGACCATTTTCGGACCCTCTTCGCCGATAACTTTCCGATGGTACCCTGCTCGTTTTCGTGCAACGCTAAGTTTGGAAGTTTGATACGAGGGGGCTTTTATGACCTCCCCCGGGATGGGGGTGTGAGGATCTGACCGGAGATACTGCGCAGATTAACTTCAGCTTTGCATTGTACAGCAACAGTAAAAGAAACGAAAGAAAACTTTTTAGCATTTTTATATAGATCACTGAACATGCTTGGAGGAGGGTGGGGGCAGCAGCGGGACCAATGTACCCGGTCGTTGTTATTCCAAGCATCTAAGAAAGAACGGACATGGTGGTGCACCATTTGTAAATTTGTTCACCAATTTTGTGTTCGGTTTCAAATCGCATCAAGCGCGTCGTTAAAAGGGCAAACATGAAGATCGATCCGCAACCTTTTTTGTATAGGTTATCAAAGTTTAGGTAAATCTTCCAAATCCGACTGATAGCGAAGATTGTATGATAACGTTAACATACTCGTGCACATGGATATAGATGGTGATACACCCGGGTCTTGTGATGGAATTCCAGGTAATATGAAGGAATATGATGCGGTTTGTTATGCCATATAATATACCATACACTACAATGATATTATACAATTGTTGATATCATATATATATATATATATATATATATATATATATATATATATATATATATATATATCACTATTCATCCAAAACGTAACGCTAAAAGCAATAGCGCGGACAGGGTTTTCCTAAGGGGGCCCGACCAAAAAATTAACTATGAAACAGGGACCGCTTTTTTCGGTGCACGAAGCGCGAAGTGCACCGAAAATGTATCGTTTTTCGTGGTGGAAATATCAAAGTTTCTCGTTTGACCTAGTGTATTTGGATGCTAATGACAACGCGCAGCACCCCGGCTCCCCTTGGCTGAGCCTCTCGCAAGAAGTGCCCTTTGGTTTCAAACTGTGTTAAGAGAAACTTGCGCTCATTTTTAAAGTCACCGTTTTCATGGTGACTACCGACATCCGATTGCATCTATTTCTAAACAGCACACGTAGCGGAAATATTCCATGATTTTAGCTCGGGCCCAGTCTCACATCATCACCTTAGAGGTGTTACTGTTTGATCAAATTAAAAAAAAACTGAACTGATTCCTTTGTTTGCCGGTGCTGCACATGCTGCTAGGTGGCGCTGTATGCACTTTTCCTAGGCTCTTCACGTGCTTTTCTTTTGCGCTGCACGTGCATCTTAGCGTCACTAGTCGCACGTTTGGTCGCCGCTGCACGCACTTTTGTTCTGAGCCGTTCTGGGCGTAGGCGGGGCCCGGCATGATGATGGGCATCGGCTGGGCGACGGTGATGATCTGCGGCGCCGGGTGCGGCGGCTGCTGGGCGACGCGACGCGCCTCCCTCGCCTCCACCTCCTTCTCCGCCCTAGTCTTGGCCATCTGTGGACACAAGGACACGGTGTACTGTGTACACTGTACACTGTGGACACTGTGTACTGTGTACACTGTACACTGTGGACACTGTGTACTGTGTGAACACTGTGTACTGTGTACACTGTACACTGTGGACACTGTGTACTGTGTACACTGTACACTGTGGACACTGTACACTGTGGACACTGTGCGCTCCGAAGACATTTATACTTGTTCATGGGCGATACTTTCCGGACGTGCTGGTGAAGGCTATGAGTGGAAGATCACCGATAAAGCGGTAGTTCCGGTTCGAAGACTTTAATTATCGACCTCCTGGTGATGGATTAACCCTGCAGTGTTTTTCTTTAACGAAATCGTCCGAACCTACATCATCCACCTCAAGCTTCCAGTATCCATGGATCAGTTATTTTGACTTCGTGTTCATTTTTCACAGTCGAAATGAATAAAAGTTGTCATAGAATTTCACAGTTTTGCCAGCTGCGTCACCCCACCAATGGTGCCTAAGCGACATCTCATGGTGCAATGGGATACTCTGAGATGAAAGAACCAGCGATTCGCATGGAAAATTGCTCAGCCCCACAGTTAGTCCCAAGATGCAGAGGAGAAGGAATGGCCTCTCCGATCTCTGATCTGCATCTCTCGCAGACCGCTACCTCTCTGATCTGCATCTCTCGCAGACCGCTACCTCTCTGATCTGCATCTCTCGTAGACCGCTACCTCTCTGATCTGCATCTCTCGCAAACCACTACCTCTCTGATCGCCATCTCTCACAGACCGCTACCTCTGATCGCCATCTCTCACAGACGGCTACCTCTCTGATCGTCATCTCTCGCAGACCGCTACCTCTCTGATCTGCATCTCTCGTAGACCGCTACCTCTCTGATCTGCATCTCTCGCAAACCACTACTCTCTGATCGCCATCTCTCGACGGTTACCTCTGATCGCCATCTCGCAGACGCTACCTTCTGTCCATCTCTCGTAGACCGCTACCTCTCTGATTTGCATCTCTCGCAGGCTGTTCTGCAGCTCCTTGACCCGATTCCTGTAGACGATCAGCTTCTTCTGGTCACCCTGACTGCGGCGCTCGGCCTCCACCATGCGCAGCTTGAGGTCCTGCATCTCCTCCGACTGCTTCCGGATCAGGAACTGTGTCGCAAACAACATCTGGTTGGAGTTTGAATCGCATACACCTTTGGATATAAATATATATATATATATATATATATATATATATATATATATATACGTGTGTGTGTGTGTGTGTGTATGCATACATCGGTATATCTACACACCGTTAATCCATGGCCGGCGGGACCGCCATGGCTCACAACATGACTTGGAATGCATTTCAGAAACCGTCAGATAGACGGAGTCATTACTTCGCCAAGTATCTTCACATGAAGCGACGATCACGCTGTAGCGGCAAACATGACGTCATTGTCGCCGGACCCGATTGGCCCGTTAGACCCCTTCCTGAGCAGAACATGCCGGGTTAAGCCACCCAGAGTTGAAGACTTCCCTATTACTATCAAGTCCGTACTGAGAGATGATCGGACCCATAGGACCCAGAAAATCTTACCACTTGCCGTCGCGTGAAATTGTGTGCATAGTGCCTGAGTGATGACTCCGGGCACGCTCAACACAACGGAGAGCACTGAAATGTCATCACCACATTGAAACTTTTACAAATTTGGGCTATATTTGCTGTGTACCGTTGACCAGTGGCGTGGATTTACGAGCAGGTAAGGCAAGCCTACAAAGGAAGAGACCAGGAGCGCAGGAATGTCGGACAAAATACTTTAGACAAGATAAAGACAAAGAAAAGTGGACAAATCACTTTTGAAGTTGATACTTTCCAAGAAACGTCTATAGAGTTAAGTAAGGTAACTCCTACCAAAACTCTGGTGCTTAGTAACTGTATTTAAGAGCGGAATGCACATGTCCAACAAATAGCAGGATGGGATGAACTCGCATTTGGAAAATACTGATGTAAAATACGTGCGAACTTTATGCTCCCCTTGCACCACGAACGCGCCCGAGGGAACATCATCATAATGAGAGAACATTGGTGCTGTACATGGTCTCACTTCCTCGACTGGGAAGGGCAACTTCCTATTACAAATTTGCAATATTTGGAACGAAAAAGAATCAGGGTTCTCTCGAAAAGTGTAGGTCACGACGGGCGACCCTGCACGAACCTGCATGCGCTCGACAGCCGACATGCGATCGTCGAGGCGACCGATCCGCGTCTGAATGCTCAGGCTGTTCTGCTTGAAGGTCTGCTTCATGTCCCGACACAGGTCTTGCAGGCTCATCTGGTTCAGCTGGGTGATCTCTGCAAACAAGCGGGGTCAAAGGCAACGCTCAGGTCAAGCGCAGCCTTCAGATGGCTGCCAGGACAGCCGACCTGCGAGGCATGTGATTCCCAGCACACTTGCTTAAAAGTATTATTAGTCAGCTATTAATAGTAGTATTAGCCAGTGGGCTCCGGAGTTCCCTTCCAACATGGCAAGCAAGATATTGAAGCAAGATGCCAGTTGTGCAAGAATACAAGACGAAAAACATGCAGCAAGGTACAAGTTATGCACAACGCTTTCAGTCTTCCAGAAACATTCGAAATAATACTTTTGGCTAAATGGGCATGTTTGACCCAACATGATCTAACTGCTGCTTGCACCGTTGGCGACATCTCCGGACACGTGAGTGGCCTGTTAAGCTGTTAAGTTAGTGACCTGTTAAGCTGTTAACTGCTGTTAAGCTCTTCCCCGGGATGCCACTGCGCTTGGTCGCCGCCACTCACCTCGCACGGGATTGGTCGGCTCCGCAGCTGGCGGCCGCTGATTGGTGGCCGGCACCGGCGGCAGGTCCACCCGGTCTTCCGGCACCAGCGACACGGAGGCCACCTCCAGCGCGGAGGGCTCTGCGACGGCCATGGCCTCCGGAGTGCGGAGCGCCACTTCCAACTGCTGCGACGGCTCGCCGGGCGCCTCAGGAGGGGCGGGGGCTGGCTCTGTCTGCAGCGCCTCGCGCTCTGCGACGTCGTCTGCTGGCGGCTCCGGTGTGGATCTGCGCGCCTGCTCGCCGGAGGCCGCCCCTGCTGATGTATCCTCGTCGGATTCGCGTGCGACTTCCTCTGCCCTGTGCTGCTCCGGCGTCGGCTTCGCTTGCTCGGGTTCTGACTTTGCTTGCTCAGGTTCCTGCCCCTGGGGCTCTGGTGTACGATCTGCGCGCGTTGGGATAAATTCCTCCGACTCTAGGACTTCCTTCCTCTTCCTTCCTCCAGGACTTCCTTCCTCCGCCAACGCCTGATGCTCTGACTTCGATTCTTTAGGCTCTGGTGTCGATTCGCCTGGCGCCGGCTTCAGTTCCTGAGGCTCCGGCGTCGGCTCCTCAGGCTCAGGCTTCGGACTCTCGGGGCTCGGCTCCGGCTCGGGCTCCTCGAGCACAGGCGACAGCTCAGCCAAGGGCGGCTCTGATGCGGCTTCTGAGTCGGGCTTCGGCTGCTCCGGCTCCGGCTCTGGCTCCGGCTCCGGCTCCGGCTCCTCTGACGCCGCTCCGGCGGTCGGGGTCGACGCCTCCGGCTTCGGCTTTGCGTCCTCCGGCGGGGGCTGCAATGTGAACCATCACTGCTCAACTCGTGAGTTCGGTTTCGCAAACTGGCCTCGGTCCTGCACGCCATTTTGTGTCACCTTCCCCAATGCAGGAGGATGGGGGAGTTTGTTGTGATGACACATCTGGGTTTCCAAACGGACAGTGCTATTGACGTGAAGAAAAACCAGCGTATTGTACGTGATGAGATATCGTCGACTGATGCCCGACTTTGATGCTTGGGCTCACTAACGAACCTCCCAGGCACTGGTGTTGATTTATTTGTACTTTTATTTTGGGAGGGGGAGGGGGATCACTACATGAAGGACGGGCACCATTTCTCCTGGAGGGGAGCCACTAATTGAGAAAACCTCAGGGGGAGGATACATTCGAGCATCCAGAGTATTCGAGTGTCTTTCACTTGGAGGGTTGCCTTCGGCTGGAGGAGTCGAAGGGTAGGGTGCACTAAACCGTCCCTCGATGGGCGTCTTCTTCCAGTCAGAGGGACGCCGCCTTATCATGGGTGAGGGGGGGGCACATTCCCCCTGTGCCCCGTTCTCTGATCCGCCCATGGGCATTTCCTATCACGATCCCCAGGCAATGCATCGCAGTGTAACTCCCGAGCGGCTCAGCCGGTCCAGCCGTCGGACACTGCCGACAGCGTACGGGGTCGAAGCGGTACGGCGGTACAGGGTCTGTCGACAGCTGTCGGACACGGTGACAGCGGTACGGTCCGACAGCGGTACGGCGCTCCGAAGACATTTATACTTGTTCATCGGCGATACTTTCGCGGACGTGCTGGTGAAGGCTATGAGTGGAAGATCACCGATAAAGCGGTACGTTACGGTTCGACAGACTTTACCGCTGGACAGCGGTACCGGTCCGTCCAGCGGTACCGCCGGTCTGGCAGCGGTACCGCCGGTCCGACAGCACCGCTGCTTCAGCATCAACCCCGGCAAACATCTCCGCATCTGGACTGCGCCAATTTCTGCACGCTATCATGTTATACACCCGCTGATTTGATATTTTATTTTAGATGTTTATTTCTTTATTGCATTTGATTTTAAGTGCTGGATAGATGATGATATGTTTGACCTGGACACGAGTCCATCCACTGATCTCCCATCGCGTCCTAGACCTACGTCTCGCCCTAGACGATGTCGCGTGGCACTGGACGTTGCAATAACAAAAAGTTGCAACAATAACAATTGGGTGAGTGTCTTTCCTGGCGACTTCACGTGCCTTTGCATGTCTTTACCCAGAGAGCGTATAGGCGCCAAATGGCCAAGCCTGGTCGATGCGCCCTAAAACTCAAATAACCAACCAACCCAGAGAGCGTAGATGCGATTGTCCTGGGTGCGATGGTCCTGAATGCGATGGTCTTGGATGGCCTGTCCTGGATGGTCAGTACTGGATGGTCGGTCCTGGATGGTCGGTCCTGGATGGTCGGTCCTGGATGGTCGGTCCTGGATGGTCGGTCCTGGATGGTCGGTCCTGGGTGGTCGGTCCTGGATGGTCGGTCCTGGATGGTCGGTCCTGGATGGTCGGTCCTGGATGGTCGTCCTGGATGGTCGGTCCTGGATGGTCGGTCTGGATGGTCGGTCCTGGATGATCGGTCCTGGGTTGTGGCTGATGGTGTCCTGGATGGTCGGTCCTGGATGGTCGGTCCTGGATGGTCGGTCCTGAATGGTCGGTCCTGGATGTTTAGTCTGTCCTGGATGGTCGGTCCTGGATGGTCGGTCCTGGGTGGTCGGTCCTGGATGGTCGGTCGGTCGCATGGTTGATGGTCAGTCGAGCTGCCTGTCGCGGCACGACACCCGGTCCTGTCCCTGCAGCATGGAGTCCCACAGCGCGTCTCTCGTCCCCATTCAGCTCGTTCAGCGTTCGTACTGGCACCTCTTACCGGCTCACTCACCAAACGAGGAGGTACAGAACGAGGTACTCGTTCAGCGTCGGCAACGGCACCTCATGCTGGTGTATTCACCAAGCGAGTAAGTACGAACGAGGCCCCCACCCAAAAAAACGAATAAAAACGAGGGCAGCTATTTCAGCGTCCATAGCGGCACCTCATGTCGGTTTATTCACCAAATGAGGAGGTACGGACGAGGTTCGGAAAACGCCGTGTCAGCTCGCTAAGCGGCTCGGAAGGCACCCCAAAAAGCCCGGATGGGGAGGAGTATCTCCCCACAGCTGAAGTGACAACTGTGGGGAGACACTCCTACCCCCACAGTTGCCTCAATTCATCTGTCGGAGATGCATCCATATCCGCCCGCCCCTTAGATAATCGGCCGGGCCTTCCGGGCCTCGATGCTGTGAGGGCTAATCTGGCCGGGCGAATTACCTCCAGGGTCATCCTGGGCGTGGACATCCGCCCCCACGATCACAGTGGCCAGAGGGCCATCCGCCCCCATGACCACGGAGTGCCAGAGGGCCATCCGCCCCCACGAGAGTAGTGAGCGTGCAGAGGGCCATCCGCCCCCACCACGATCACAGGTGCCAGAGGGCCATCCGCCCCCACGACCGGTGTGCCAGAGGGCCATCCGCCCCCACGAGCACAGTGTGCCAGAGGGCCATCCGCCCCCGCGATCAAGGTATGCCAGAGGGCCATCCGCCCCCACGATTACAGTGTGCCAGAGAGCTATTCGCCCTCGCGATCAAAGTGTGCCAGAGGGCCATCCGCCCCCGCGATCAAGGTATGCCAGAGGGCCATCCGCCCCCACGATCACGGTGTGCCAGAGGACCATCCGCCCCCACGAGCACAGTGTGCCAGAGGGCCATCCGCCCCCACTAGCACGGTGTGCCAGAGGGCCATCCGCCCCCGGGATCAAAGTCACCAGAGTGCCATCCGCCCCAGGACCACGGAGTGCCAGAGGGCCATCTGACCCAGAACCTGGACAACTGCATCGGCCACAAAATTAAAAATAGCGAACTGTCATTCAAGTGTAATGTGTTGTGTGTTGTCCTGTGATTCGGTGATTACTGTACTGTGACTAAGGCCCGAGTGTTCACAGATGATGTGAAATGCGTGATGAAAATTGTACACTAGGCTTCGGCCCGCCGTGCCTTTTCTTCCACTGGCCATCCGGTGGAATTCCACCGGTTATTCCACCGGTCATCATATAAAAAAAGGACGATGCGGTGGATGCAGAAAGTCCAGCGCGACCACTATGTGTCTTAATGGAAGGATGGGAACATGGTAAGATTCCCGACATCAGATATTGTTCTCTCAATGCTATTTGTGCGAATTCGCCATATAACTAAAGTTCACAGCTCCAATTTCCACTCCCTCAAATTTCCTTGTAAAACGCTGCCTGTCTGGCACTGAAATACGACAGCCCAACTCCGTATGCTCTGCTCCCAGTCCGTTTTCTCCCGGGACGGTTTTCTCCGTTTTCTCCGTTTTCTCAGCCAGTTTTCTTACCGTTCTCTCCCGGGACGGTTTTCTCCCGGTCAGGTTTTTAAACGACTTCATAAAAGTCCAAGGCTTGCGTTTCTGAAAGCGCAAATGGTGTGTAATCTCTGCACGTTGCCGTTGCACCTTCGAAAAACACCGATTGCTTTGTCGCTGAGCAGCTCTTCACGGTTTCCGGTGGGGTCGGGATTGTTTAAACAAGGTGGCCGCACTTGTGCTTCTTTAAAATTTGGAATTTCTCGGAACACAGCCATCCTAGTATTAGCTGTACTATTTTGATTATGTAACTTACACGCATTCGTGGTGTCCCATCCTTTTTCTGTTATTTTTTCATCATGTTGTCTGCGTCACTCCAGCCTTATAGCAAAGAATGACTTCTCACTGAGCAGCAATGGCAATGCCGACGGAGGTTATGAACCTCTCTGTGCCGGTGATAGCGGGAGCCAATAGAATTAAACTGACCATTTCAGAGTAGTCCATTTATTGCTGTTCTTAAACTTTTGAAACGTCAGAGGGGGATATTGCAACATACAAAATGATATGATGATACCTCATTGAAGCATTAGTGCAGCCAGACATGAATTCGATGGGATAAAAAGGCCCCCAGACGTTCGTGGCTGCAAATGCACGCCCATCTGCTCAATGCCAAGGCAATCAGTGTCCTCTTAAAGGTGGAGTGACTCAACAAACATCACGGGCGCTATTAAGGCGAAACAGCAATCACTGACACAGGCAAATGCAACATTTCAACATATTTCAAGAATCCAATTTGATGCCAACGAGAAATGGCAATCTTTAGGACCAATCTATTCACATCCTGATAA